>JAGFNQ010002363.1:32984-152956 GCA_024364735.1 Boesenbergia rotunda | reverse complement strand
CAGTGGCGGAGCCAGAAATTATAATTTACCCGGGCTAAAAAAATTTTAAGACGCTTGAACAAATAATAATTATTTTTTTTTGATCGTTAATGCATATTATGAACCAAAATCCATACAATTCAAATTCATACAAAATTTCAAGATAATCAACTAAACTTCAAAGTTTCAAAAGAGATACTTAACAATACATTCAAAGTTTCAAAGGAGATACTTAACAATAGATGTACACGTCTTTCTCCAAAAACAACATAATCACCTATTCAGATTTTCCACCTATTCTGCAATGAAAAAATTTTAAAAAAAATCAAATGAGTTTAATGGCACAAAATAATATACAGATATTAGTTTACAAAAAAGTAACATCACTAATTAAAGTTGATAAATTACTTCCGAATTCACAGTTCGAGTTCTGTATTACAGAGTAGAGACAACAACACCTAAAATACGTATCCAAATTCAAAATAAAATAATTACCTAATACAGTTTAATTGCCACTCTAGATGTAATTTCCAATTGAAGAACTTTCACGCTATCAACTTCCTACAGAAAAATAGAAAAAAAATTTAGCATAGATAACTCATAAAGTAAAAAAATCATTTTATGATCGATATATACATACACATGTTATTGAAGTTGTGCTCTACGATTCTTCAAAGTATAATATTCATCAATTATAGAATCTGAATCAATATTTGAAGCAAACTCTCTCTCAATGTAGATAATCATAGAATCTGTCAGAAAATCCTCTCCCATTCTATTACGAAGAACTGTTTTGACATGCTTCATAGCCGAAAATGCACGCTCTGTAGTTGCCGTAGAAACAGGCAAAGTTAAAACTAGACGAATCAACTTGTCAATCAAATTATAGTATTGGAATTTTTTTGTTTCAAACAACCCTTGGCACAATTCTAAGATAGTGGACATATTCTGAAAATTTTCATGACAAATCACATCAAGCTCATAATGTTGTAGTTGACATCTCAAATTATGCATTTCTTGTTCGGTGAAGTCCTCAGGATAATACTTCTCAGCGAGAGTACAAATCTTATCAATATTGAACCAATTAAAGTTATCTTTTGGATCCAAAGCAGAGCTAAGCATAAGAAGTTCTACTGTCTCATCACTAAATTAGAGTTTAACTCTTCCAACTGAAAATCTATTGCGGCATTAAATATATCATAATGAAAGTGATGCTCAACTGTGATGGTATCCTTTTGCTGGCATGAACGACTAGAATGTTTATAACGAGCACTCATCTCTGGTATATCAACGTCCAATCTTGTGCAAAATGATTTGACATATGAAAAAAGAATATCAAAACCTTCATTTCTCAATGTAAGAAGAAGTGCTTTAGTTGTAGAGACCAAATCCATTGCATTTATGATATCAAGAGATTTTTTTTGTAAGTCACGACAAAGTAAATCTGTGATCCCCATAATTTTATGCATCAAATGCAAAATAAAAATGAAATCAAAAGACTTCATCACTATTAAAGAACCACTAGCTTCCCCACGCATTGAAGTAGATGAACCATCAGTGATAATATTTTCAAGCACATCAATAATTGCATTATACTTATCTATTAAGCTGCAAATAGAATCAAAATGGGAGCTCCAACGAGTAGTTCCTGCTCGATGCAAAGTACCAATTTCATTAGCTCCTCTCCCAGTTTCGCGTTCACCAGCACCAATAGAACGTGCAATTTCATTAACTTGAGCAGATTGTAACTCAGCATTGCGTTTAGAAGAAGAAGAAACCAGATTAACAATGGTTGTCATATTTGAAAAGAAAAGCCATATAGAGGTCTCATTTTCAGCAGCTGCAACTAATGCTAGTTGAAGTCGGTGAGCAAAACAATGTACATAATATGCATAGGGGCAATCTTTAAGAAATAAAGCTTGCAATCCATTAAAAGCACCACTCATGTTGCTAGCACCATCATACCCTTGACCCCGCATATTATGTATTTCTAAATTATATCTAGTGAGGACATCACATATCTCTTTCTTAAGTGTTGCAGCTGTGGTGTCATGAACATGCACAATTTGAAAAAAACGTTCCCGTAAATAACCATGGACATCAACAAATCTCAAAATTATTGCCATTTGTTCTTTGTTAGATACATCCTTTGCTTCGTCCACTAAAATACAAAACTTAGAATCTCCAATTTCATCACGAATTTTATTTCTGACTCTATGACCAATAATATGCAGGATTTCTTTTTGAACTTCTGGTGAGGTATACTTTGCATTTCCTAGAGCTTTCTCTAAGATAACATCGCCAATATCAGTATTCCATTTTCCCAAAAGTTTTAGCATCTCAATGAAATTACCACAATTTTGGGAATCTAAAGATTCATCATGACCTCTCAATCCACATGCTTGCAAGCTAAGCCAACGGACACTCTCAATTGTGGCTGCAAGCCTTAATCGATTCTTTTGAATTTGTTCAGAAAATTCTCGATTCATAACTTTATCTATATGTCGACTTGCATTCATCACATCAATAATAGATTTAGCAGATTTATTATGCACTGAGTTATAACTTCCCATGTGAGACAAAAAGGCACACTTGGCTCCATCATTAACGCGCTTCCAACTTTTAAACCCTTCAACTGTAAATGCAGATTGTTGTGCTTCACTTGTTTCAAAAAGATAGCATGGAAAACAAAATGCTGCATCCTTTGTAGGAGAGTACTCTAACCATGGAAATTTTTTAAACCATGCATATTGAAATCGACGATGTTGCTTTCCTGATTCAGATCGTGGGTACTCTTGCAATTTAGGTTGATATGGCCCCATTTTGATATAAGCTCGTCTAATTTCATCACGATGATTAACATGATGTCGCCATATGGAAATACGCAATCCAGGATCTCGTTCAAGTGATGTTTCATCAAACTCAACTCTTTGAGATTTAGAAGGAGGTTCGAACTCCTCATCAGGAACAGATATATTAGTCTTGGGCCTCTCGGATGATGAAGGATTATCAATTCTTGGCTTAAAGAATGATAGAATATTGTTTCCTCCTTTTCTCTCTTGATTTGACATTAAAATAACCTAACACAAATAAATCTTAACATGATTAATATAGAATCTTATAAATTTTAAATAACGATTTCTAATAGATAGTAGGACACCTAATCCAAACATAATAAATAGATCCAAGAATTGACAAAATGAACTTACACAAATTATGAAAATTGAACATTGACAAGGTTAATTTTGTCTATATTCTTCAACAAAGTTAAACCATCCATGACGACCTATATGTCCAAATAGGAAAGAAGAGCCGTGAATGACTTCTAAGTGGAATTATTAGTAGTTGTCCAAATTCAAGTTGTCTAAATTCAAGATCCATGGAATTTAGGTCCTGCTCAATTGAATGTGATAACAATATCCATGACGACCTATATGTTTGATAATATACCTACCATACGAAGGCTGACTTTTCAATTCCAAAATATGACAGATTATTTTGTAAATAAGACATAGAAACCATACTAAAATCTTTTGCATATTGGAAGTTGGAACAACCTCAATGAATCATAAGCCATATACAATTAGATGTATATTCATACATTTATTAGTGGTGAAATCTATAAACTGAACATAAATTTACAGAGCTAATACGTACCGTGTAGAATGAAAGTAGACTGGAGATATATACAGACAAAAAACCCTTAAGCCCTTGGAGCGGGAGAAGATTGACTGCTTCGTCAATTTATAATTATACCGAAGATTCAAGATCGGCCGCCGGAGCACCAAACAAGCAAGAGGTGGGCTGCCGCCTGCCGGAGCACCAAACAAGCAAGAGGTCGGCCGCCGGAGCACCAAACAAGCAAGAGGTCGGCTGCCGGAGCACCAAACAAGCAAGAGAGCACCAAACAAGCAAGAGAGCACCAAACAAGCAAGAGGTCGGCCGCCGGAGCACCAAACAATCAAGAGGTCGGCCGCCGGAGCCGCCGGAGCACCAAACAAGCAAGAGGTCGGCCGCCGGAGCACCAAACAAGCAAGAGGTCGGCTGCCGGAGCACCAAACAAGCAAGAGAGCACCAAACAATCAAGAGGTTGGCCGCCGGAGCACCAAACAATCAAGAGGTCGGCCGCCGGAGCCGCCGGAGCACCAAACAAGCAAGAGGTCGGCCGCCGGAGCACCAAACAAGCAAGAGGACTGGAGGAGGACGAGCAAATAGGAGGAGTTCCGAACTTCCGATAATCCGATGGACGATGGTGGCGTCGCCTTCTGAAGTTTGGCGTCCAGGAAGTTTCGTCGGGCAGACTGCAGAGGCGGCGGATGCGATCATGCGAAGGAATTAGGGAATTTGTCCGGTTGTTGCAGCAGGCTACCGGGCTGGCGGGCTATGGCTATGGGCTAAACATTAACCCAGGCTTATTTTAAAATAAAAATATTAGAGATGTAATTAAATGGACCCGGGCTACAGCCCGGGTACAGTTGAACATGGCTCCGCCCTTGCATCCCGTTATATGATGGGTTTTTGATGGGTCAACTTGCCCATCATGAGTTAATCCGTTTGACAATTCTAAACGTAAAGTATGCTCTTAAGCCTTATCGGAGTCGAATTTTGAACCATGACATTGTGAATACATAAAATACTTGTAGTTACACCGTGCCCGTGATATTTTGAACCATGATATGCATTTATTGTGGATGCAACCTTTTGAATGAATGATCATATTCATGAGTGACCATTAGCATTTGGATTACCACATTCAGAATGACTATTGACTTTTGGATTATCATATTAAATAGGGATGTCTTTTCATTACATCTCACAAGCCAATAAATAACTTTGTAATCTCATGAGACATAATTAAGGAGAGAAATAAAATTCTTCTGCTCTTTAAATTTTTTTTATATTTTAGATATTTTTCAATACCATATCAGCACAAGTTTTGCTCGAATTTTATATAAGTTTAACATTAAGATCATCTTCGACAATCACAACTTGTAAGTAAATTATTGTATTGCCCATTAACAAGGCCGTCTTAATTATTTTTGAAATTTAGGTGAAAATTTTTTTTAAGAACTTAATATTTTTTAAATAAATGATATATTTTTAAAAACATTTTTTATATAAAATATTATTAGAAATATTTAATTTTATTAATAAAATTTAGAAGGACAGTTTATATATTATAAATTGTTGTTTTCGGATCCCGATTCAAAGCAGTGACGAACTAAGTCTAGTTGCAATAAATTTATCGTGTGTCAAAGTTTACTTCTTTATTAGTAAAAGTTGAAAAATAATATTTTTTTTTTGTTAGACCTTCAAGCATAATTTATTAAAAATAATATATTTGTCTAATCAAAGGGGCAAATCAAGAATTTTATGTTTTGAGGGGATGAGTTGGGCAGCATGATCGATTTATTAGCAATCAGCGACCCAAACTCTTCGTCCACCTTTGGTGTAGTCAGTTCTATAGTAGATCTGCCATTGCTAATTAAATTTTTTAATTAAATAAATAAATTTAGCCAATAAAATGTTAAAATACTAGCTAATGGCAATGAACAATTAATTATTATAATACCATTAATATAGATTTTATTTTTTGTTTAAATTTTTTAATCGATCAATTTTAACTTTGATGAAGGAAAGTTTTGCCATAACGATTAATTATTATCATATAACCTAGAGGTAATAAATTCAAATATCAAATATAACTACTGTGTATAATAGTCCCTTATTACACTGAGCTACTGCTTTATTAATTTTAATTTCGGCAAATTATTAATTAAATTTATTTAGTAAAAAAAAATTAGTTGATAAACATCAAAGATAATATATATATATATATATATATATATAAAAAGAGGGTGTGCAAAATAACTCAGGAAAGAGTAAGATGACAATAATAACAGAATGATAATGAAGGAGAAAAAAAATTTGGAGAGAAACAATAATAATGCAATATTAAATATGTTTTTGATTTTCAAAAGTATTTTTATAAAAAAATATCAATTACTAATAAGTATAACTAATAAATAGTTAAATTTATTAATCAAACTTAATTTTTGTTGGTAAATTAAATTTTTATTAATAAACAATTAAAAACTTTTGGATCAAATTTTAATGAAAATAAAATATAAATTACCACCCAAATGTTAACTTTGATTGTTAAAAAAATTATATTATAAATCAAATTTAACTTTAGCTAGTAAAAAATTAAAATAATAAAATTTAATTTTAATAGATAAAAATTAATCAAATTTAATTTGACTAGTGAAAAATTAAAATTATGAAAATTAATCTCAACTAAAACTTAATTTAATCATAATATTAAATATTTAATCCAAATTCATATATTCCTAAAATAATATATATATATATATATATATATATATATATATATATATAATCCCGGGCCAGCTTGCGTGTGACCTGGCCCGGTAGCCTGGCGCTCAGGAAGAAGGAAGGTGGAAGGTGGCCAGTGATCTGGACGATCCTGCTAAATAAGAGGCCCGCGGGCTCAGGCCCGCGGGCTCAGACCCGTGGGGCTTCCGTGTCAGGACCCACATAGTCCTGTAGTGGCTTTCTCCTAAGCCGAATGGTCTAAAGCACGTCTAGGCTCGGCTCCCCGTTGACGCGTGGCGACTCATATTCCGGGGACACCCCTGAGTCGAGGGAGACGTCATTCAGTGCCCCAGTCGGCACCCTCATAGGCCCTCAGCCGACCTCGTCATTCAGTGCCCCAGTCGACACCCTCGTAGGCCCTCAGCCGCCTCGTCGCTCAGTGCCCCAGTCGGCACAACCACTTCCTGGCACTGAACTACCAGCAGTTGTACGGGGTCGGCGCAGGACCTTGGTCATACTAGTCCTCAGTGGCGGATATCTCGCCGAGGTATTGATCCGCCTGCCACACCTTGTCCCCCGTACCCTGCCCACATACTTTGGTGATAGGTCGAGCGGTGTCCCACGGCGCCAACCCTTAAGTTGACAGTGCCCCTTTCCTTAATACAGCATGTGCCACTTTACCCTGTCATCCCTGGGCACGCATTGCCCTGCCCTCTCTATGCGACGGCAAGTGGCAGGTGGGGCAGAACCTGTCAGCTTCCCCGGCTACATATACCTCTCACTCCGCATTTCCCCAGGTACGCGCGATAGTGCAATTTTCATACTGTTCTATTGCCTTTCATCGCCACTGTCGTGTACTGACTTGACCGTCGGAGTGCCTGGCCGGGGACTTTTCCTGGCGGGTTCTAACGGTCTTTGCCTCGCAGGTTAGAGGCGACGTCCAGCTCGTCACGCCACCTCAGCGACCTCGCCCTTCCCGGAGACCCACTCAGCTGTAAGGGCGTCCAACTCACTTCGCGACAGGATCAAATTTGGCGCTAGAATGAGGGACACCAGCAGCCTGATCGGAAGTAGAGATGGCTGATCCTTATGAGCTGAACGTGGACATCTCTCGTGAGGAGTACGAGGTACTCATGGCTACACGAGCTCAGCAGAGGGCTTCCCAAAGGCTCTCCCAAGCGGCCAGCCAGGGGCATCGGGGCTCCGAGCCAGCTGCGCGTCACATCTCGGGAGGACAAGGTAGGCCCGCTGCGCCTGAGGGGGGCCCCACACCTCCTCCAGTGGTTGTCCCCCAGGAGCACGTCGGCGAGGCCCGTTCGGTATCAGCCGCGGCCTCAGTCTCCAACCCGGTGCGTGGGAGGCGACTGGATAAGGGAAAGGCTCTGGCGGACCCTGCAGTGGCTATGCCGGTACGTAGCCCTTTTGCTCCCCGGATCTTGGAGGATCCTGTGCCTCATCATCTTCGTTTCTTCACCGTCCCTGAGTACGTGGGGACCACGAATCCGGAAGAGCACTTGATGAAGTTCGAGAGTGCCGCCATGCTTCAGCAATATCCGAAAGGTGTCAAGTGTAGAGCCTTCCTAACCACGCTCTCTGGCGCGTCCCAAAGATGGTTCGACCGACTCCCCGACGGGTCTGTCACAAGTTTCGAAAAGTTCAAGAGGGTGTTCCTGCAGCATTTCGCTAGTAGCCAGAGGCACCACAAGACAAGTCTCAACCTATTTGCCCTAAAGCAAGGGCCGAAAGAAACCCTTGAATCTTACATCCGAAGATTCAACGAGCTGGCAATGGATGTGCCTACGACCACTCAGAAGGTTATGGTCAACGCGTTCTCCCAGGGACTGCAGGAGGGAGAGTTTTTTCGCTCGCTGATCAGGAAGCCTCCGAAAGACTTTGACAGCCTTCTGGGCAAGGCTAACAAGTACATTAACGTCGAAGAAGCGCAAGCGGCTCAGCACAAGGAGTCTGTGGCCGCGGCGCCTCCTCCTCCTGTCCCTGGTGCCAGACCTTCAGGAGGACCCATTCGTAGCCCACGGGGCCCCGCCGAGCACGCAGGCATGGAGAGACGACATGTGCAGCAAGTGGCCCAGGGATGCTTCCCCGCCCGATGGCGGCCCTATTGCAGCTTTCATCAGAGTCACGGGCACGCCACCGAAGAATGCCGACAAGCCGGCCCGGGTCGGGCTCAGGCCCCCAGAGGACGAGGACGACACACACCTCCTGGACGGGGGGTAGGCCGGGGCGGCCAGAACGCCGACCCAATGGCTGAGGAACTACGAGAAAACCCTCCGACTACTCGAAATCTATTCCCTCAAGGGAACCGAGCGGTGGAAGAGGAGACAGAGGAAGAGCGGGCCAACCAGCAGAATGACGTTCGGGGCGGTGTGCATGTAATCTCGGGTGGCCCGACAGGAGGGGACTCCCACCGGGCCCGGAAAGCCCAAGTGCGCCGACTGGAGATCCATCAAGTCGGCACTAGTTTGGCCCAGGCAGAGGGCCGCAAATCAGCTTCGGGCCCCAAGATTTGCAGGGGCTGGAAGTCCCCCACGATGATGCGCTGGTCATCACCGCCATCATCGCCAATTATCAAGTCCACCGCACCATCGTGGACACAGGCAGCTCCGTTAACATACTCTACAAGAGAGCATTTAACCAGCTCCAGATTGAAAAGTCCCAGCTGGAGCTAGTGGCAACCCCGTTGTTCGGTTTCACGGGGAATCCGGTACATCCCATCGGCCAAATTCGGTTGGTCATCTCCCTGGGTGTGGAGCCATCGAAGAGGACTCGGTGGTCCACTTTTCTGGTGGTGGACGCCCCTTGGTCCTACAATGCCATTCTGGGTCGACCTGCCCTCAATGAGTTTCGGGTCGTTGCCTCCACCTTCTACCTGAAGGTTAAATTCCCAGTCGGGGACCAGGTGGGAGAGGTCAGGGGTGACCAGAAGGTGGCCCGGAGGTGCTACGTGGACGATGTTCACGTGGAAAGTCGCAAGGCCCCGCGTCCCTTCCCTGATTGCAACATGGTCCAAGCCTCTCCTTGGTCTGAGTTGCATGAAGACAAAGAAGAGGTGCAGCTCCTCCCCGACCGGGAGGAGTCCCGAGTCAAGATTGCCACAGGACTGCCAGAAGAGCTGAAGGAGCCTCTGCTGGAGTGCTTAGCTCGAAACCAGGATGTCTTCGCCTGGTCCGTCAAGGAGCTAAGAGGCGTCCGACCGGAGGTCGCAGAACATCACCTCCACGTCTACCCCCACGCTCGGCCCGTGAAGCAAAGGAAGCGAGACTTTAGTACCGATCAGAACAAGGCAATCAGGGCGGAGATCGAGAGGTTAACGGAGGCAGGACACATCAGGGAGGTGCAGTTCCCGTCTTGGCTAGCCAACGTGGTGCTAGTGCCCAAGCCAGACAACCGATGGCGAATCTGCATTGACTTTCGGGATCTCAACAAGGCCTGCCCGAAAGACTGCTATCCTTTGCCCCAGATTGATCAGATGATGGATTCGACAGCAGGTAGCGAGTTCATCTCCATGCTGGATGCCTACCAGGGGTATCATCAAATACCCCTGGCAGCCGAGGACCAAGAAATGGTCAGCTTCATCACGGCGGACGGTACTTATTGCTACACCGTCATGCCGTTCGGATTGAAGAATGTGGAGCCACCTACCAGCGGATGATGAATAAAGTCTTCCGATCTCAGATGGGGAGAAATGTGGAAGTATATGTCGATGACATCCTCATCAAATCTGCCCGTGCCGAAGATCTGGTGTCGGATGTCGAGGAAACCTGCCAAACGCTGCGGAGATATGGGCTCAAGCTGAACCCAGCTAAGTGCCTTTTTGGTGCTCGAAGGGGAAAATTCCTAGGCTATATTGTGACTGAGCGGGGCATAGAAGCTAACCCAGGGAAGGTCAAGGCCCTGCTGGATATGCCCCCGCCCAGGAATCTAAGGGAGGCTCAGCGGCTTGTAGGGCGAATCACGGCCCTGTCTCGGTTCATTTCTCGATCGGCAGAGCAAGGGTTGCCCTTCTTCAGAACCCTCCGTAAGGCTACCAAGTTCCAATGGGATGCCGACTGTGACAAGGCATTCGAAGAGCTGAAGACTTACCTCGCTGAACTGCCTGTGTTGGCAAAACCGGAAGTCGGGGAAACTCTCTACGTGTATTTGGCCGCCTCGGCTGACTCGGTCAGCCTAGTTTTGGTTAAACAGGAAGCGGCTGAATAGCAGCCAGTGTATTTCTTCGCTCATTTATTAAAGGGAGTCGAGTGCCGCTACACGACACTCGAAAGGTTGATGTATGTTCTGTTGTTGGGTGCCCATAGGCTTCGCCCCTATTTCCTAGCACACCCTATCGTGGTTTTGACAAACAGTAACCTGGGCCGAGTAGCCTCAAACCCTGAAGCGTCGGGGCGACTGATCAAGTGGACTACCGAGTTGAGTGAATATGACGTTCAATATCAACCTCAACCAGCTATCAAGGCTCAAGCTTTAGCCGATTTCTTAAGTGAGCTGCATTCGAACGAGATTGAAGAAGCATGGCAGATATATGTGGATGGCTCGTCCGCTCGGTCAGGAAGTGGGATTGGTATTCTGATGGTCTCCCCTAGCGGAGAAAAAATGCACCTATCCGTGCGATTGGAGTATAAAGCCACTAATAATGAGGCCGAGTATGAGACCCTCATAGCGGGATTGCAGGCCGCCAAGCATGTAGGGGCGGCCCGGGTAATGCTCTACTCAGATTCTCAACTAGTTACACAGCAAGTGGCTGGAAAGTTCGAGGTCAATAGTGATTGGCTCCAGGCTTTCATAGAAGCTTATGAGAAGCTTAAAGCTGAATTCAAAGAGGTACAAGTGAGAAAGATCCCACGGGAAGAGAACTTCAAGGCGGATGAGTTAGCTAAGCTGGCTAGTTCCGTCGGCTCGTGGGTGCTTCCTCAGGCCGGTGGCCCAGCGCTGCTAGTCATGCATATAGAACGATAGGCTGATCTAGAGTTGGAATCCGACTGGCGAACCCTGATCATCACCTACCTCACCCGGGGAACCTTACCGACCAGCCATGAGGAGGCCCGTTGGCTCAAGAAGCATGTGCCCAGATTCACCATGGTCGGCGATGCCCTTTACAAAAGATCATTTTCTCGACCTCTCCTCAAGTGCCTGAACGAAGAGGATGCTGATTATGTCTTGAGGGAAATTCATCTGGGGATCTGTGGGCATTATGCTGGTGCTCGCGCGACGGCTCAGAAAGCGATAATGTCAGGATATTATTGGCCCACCCTGCAGAAGGATGCCAACGAGCTGGTCGCCAAATGTTTATCCTGCCAGAAGCACCAGTACTTACCACATCGACCCACGGAAGCCATGAAGGCGTCAATAGTCTCTTGCCCTTTTGACCAGTGGGGCATGGACATCGTGGGGCCGTTCCCGACTGCCGCCGCTCAGAAGAAATACTTGCTGGTCGCGGTCGATTACTTTTCCAAGTGGATAGAGGCGGAGGCTCTGTCGCGCATCACCGAGCAGGCAGTAACGAAGTTCTTGTGGTGAGACATACTGTGCCGGTATGGAATCCCACATAAGCTTGTCTCAGACAATGGGAGGCAGTTCCAGGGCAGGAAGATATGACAATGGTGCGCCAAATACGGCATCAAGCAGGCTTTTACCTCTGTAGCCTACCCTCAGAGTAACGGCTAGGCAGAAGTAGCCAATCGGGAGATTCTTAGGGGGTTGAAGACTAAGCTCGACCACGTTGGAGGAACCTGGGTGGAGGAGTTCCCGAGCATCTTATGGGCCTTACGAACTACTATCAAAGAAACCACTGGATGCACGCCTTTTCAGTTGGTCTATGGAACTGAGGTAGTGATCCCAGTCGAGGTCGGGTGTGAATCGGATCGAAGGGCAGCATATGATGACGATAACCCGGAAAGACGGCGGTTGGAGCTGGATCTGGTTAATGAAATTCAGGACAAGGCAGCGGCTCGGATGTTCGCATACAGGCAGAAGATGAAGCAGAGATACGACCGAAGAGTGCTGCCTAGAGCATTTCAAGTGGGCGACCTTGTCTGGAAAAGGATCAAACCTGTGGGGGACGTAAGCAAACTGGAGCCGCAGTGGGGTGGACCCTTCAAGATTGTCCAAGAGCTTTCTTCGGGAGTGTATTACTTAGAAAATGAGAAGGGGAAAAGGTTGGATCGACCCTGGAGTGTGATCCATCTTCAGCCCTATTGGGCTGCCGAGTGAAGAGTGATGATGTAAATGTAAAACACATCTGACAAGTGGAAGAACATGGTCCTTACCCCGCTCGCAGATGTACAAGACTCTTGAGCTATATTTCCCGTAGCTCGGCTGCTCAGTAAGACGCGTGGCATCCCACGCTCCCTGATTCTTGCTCGACTGTGTGCGCTATTATCCCGCGGATTAGCCTGCCTGACCGTGTGTGCTTTCCCGCAGCTCGGCTGCTCAGTAAGACGCGTGACATCCCACGCTCCCTGAGTCTTACTCGACTGTGTGCGCTATTATCCCGCGGCTCAGCCTGCCTGACCGTGTGTGCTTTCCTGCAGCTCAGTTGCTCAGTAAGACGTGTGGCGTCCCACGCTCCCTGAGTCTTGCTCAACTGTGTGCGCTATTATCCCGCGGCTCAGCCTGCCTGACCGTGTGTTATTTCCCGCGGCTCGGCTGCTGAGTGAGATGCGTGGCGTCCCGCGCTCCCTGAGTCCTGCCCAACCGTGTGTGCAAGCTCTTGCCTCGCCCGCAAGTTATAAGTGGACTAGCCCTCACGCCTCGCGTGGTTCAGTGTCGCCGATCGGACGCGTGGCGGCCCACGCTCCTAAGAATCGACCCGAGTCAGTGGTTGAACTCCCATCTTCTAACAAGACACATTCATCCCTCGTCGCAGTCCTTGGCTCGATGCAGGATGATCTGCCCCTGCCCCACTTGTTAACCAGCCAAGCGTGCGAAACCCTTCAAGTTTTACGACAGAGAACACTCCGTGAACATCTCACCGGCTCGGGTGTCCCTTAAGTCAGGCCTAATCGGAAGACATACGACCCGACTAAGCCACCCGAAGTCGGTGACCCAGCCATGACACTATAAATGGCCTAGAGTAACAATCTCCTGCAACCAACGCTTGAACGTTCTCCCTGTCTCGAACCTCTCACTTACCACTGATTGGCTGTTATGCTTGAGGATACCCCATCCCGGCACGGGAGTATGAAATCTTCGGGCTCGGGTAGCTCGTAAGGACAGAAAACCTAATACCCGCGCCGACAACAGGAGCACGCAATGACTTGAGTCCAAGTGAGGAGTCCTCGTGTGGGTTAGTAACGCCGCTCCGCTTGGGGGACTCGCAAAAATAGAAATTATATGCAAAGGAAAAGATGACATTTTATTATCAAGGGCCATTACATGATAAAGGCTCGGTGCCTCTCCAGCTAATAAAGACAAAAGCAATCAGGCCTCAGCGATGACGGATCCTAGCTCATGTAGCTCGGTCGGTTTTCTTCGGGGCCCAACCCCGGAGCAGGGAATCAGTGTAGTCTTTGAGGTGCCGAATGCGTCGCTGAACGACTCTCAGTACGGACGTCTGGACCTCGTACTTTTGCTTAAGCTCGGCGAGGTCTACTGCGCAAGCCGCCCGCTCTTCCTCTTCGGCCTTCAAGTCGGCCCGCAGAGTGGAGATGAGGCGGTGTGCTTCAGAAAGTTGCGCCCTGAGTATAGTCCACCCCTCAGAAATCCGAACTGACGGTGACGCCTGTCGACAAGAGAAGGCAAGAGTCAGAGGCCAAGAAAGGAGAAACAAAAGCAACATCTCTCGTGAGTTGAAGTTTTTCGGGTCGGGCCTAAGAGCTTTTGCCCGAGCAGAGTTTCCAGACTCTCGGCTGGACGAAGTTTACAGACTTCCCGTCTAGACCACCACTTGAACACGAGTCATTAGACAGTGTCCAGGGAGTGGCGGCGGGCGGAAAGACTGGCCCACGAGAGCCGGCGGCAGCGTCCTCACCCACGGAGACCCATGGGTTGAAAAGCGGCAAGGAGCATGCAAGCAGTAAGCCTCCCTGGACTGGCATTTGCTGGGATAGGGGCGTATGGTAATACCCCCTCCAGCAATCGTTGAGCCAGTATTGCCAGCTGGTCAGCATATAGAACCGCGACGAGTTGAATGATGAAGGACAGTATGAACACCTCCCTTCGGATCCCCCGTAAGCGCGAGCGCCCAAACCCTCCGCAACAAAGTCGAAGAGAACGCGCGAGGGGAGCTGACTGACTGAGAGAGGGCAAGCTCTAGAGGCGCTGGAGAAAGCGATACCTCGGGGGCAAGGGAGGGAGATGCGTGCCCTGAAAGGGGGGTCACACGGGAAGACGAAGGCGCCGCGGCAGTAGCTTTTGCAGAAGCCGGGGCCCGAGCCCGCTTCGCTCGGCGGGAAGGAGCGGGGGTGCTATGTGTTGGTGCAGTATGCACCCAAGTCAAACCTGTGTTTTGATATTGGCAAAAAGGTTCAAAAGTTAAGGGTTAATAGTTGTCTAACGAGTTTCTTGAGTGCACAGGAAAAGCCCTAGTGAAGGAATGCTAGGCACTGGCTAAGGACTGCCAGACAGGACAAGTCCTAGCAAAGGACTGCTAGGCACTGGCGAAGGACTGCCAGACAGGACAAGCCCTAGCGAAGGAATGCTAGGCACTGGCGAAGGGCTGCCAGAAGAAAAAACCTAGCGAAGGGCTGCTAGGCACCAAGCGAAGGGGAGCTTGGTAACTCAAGACCTGGCGAAGGACTGCCGGGCAAAAGTCCAACTGGAGGATCCGGTTGGCACCAGGTAAAACTCTCCCGAGAGGAGTAGGTGAGGACGCGTTCCCCTCGAGGGAACATTAGGCGTCGGTTCGACCTAGGGCTCCATTTTGGAGACCCAAAGTCAGAACCAAGACAGCTAAGGCTGTGAAAAATCAACTTAGTATTTGCTATTTTGGACTAACCCTGGATGCAGGACCGAAGGACTGTGTTTCTGCAGCTCAGAGGGCCTCAAAGGAGTGAGGCCGCAGCTGAGCAGGGCGCCTCGGATGTGTCGGGCGCCCCAGAGTCAACCCAAAGTCAGCAGAGAAGTAAACCTCCGACAGCACCGCATTGGGGGGCGCCCCGCGCATGTCGGGCGCCCCTCTTGTCGCGGGCGCCGCGCAAATCGGGCACCGCGCAGATCGGGCGCCCCGCGTGTCTCGGGCGCCCACTGTGCCACGCCACTGAAGGCGGCTGCAGCTCACCCTCGCGAAGCCTCGGTGATAAAGTTTGACCGGTCAATCGGGCGCCCCGTGCGCGTCGGGCGCCCCAGTCAAAAACAATCCCGAAGATAACGAGATCAGCTTTGACTAGAGCATCGCCGGATCTGCAGCCACGTGGAGGGCGCCCCGAGCATGTCGGGCGCCCCCTGCCCTATATAAAGAGGGCCTCGACCCTCTTCAAAGGACAACGAATTCCTTCGACAATTCTACGCTTTTCTGCTTCCACGACACGCTCCAGAAAGCTGCCAACTCAAGCCGACGACGTCCCGCTGCTCCAGAACTTCAATCTTCACCGGACGTCGGTAACAAGAGTTGTATTTAAGTTTACGAGAATATTTTTATTATTATCTGTGTGTAAACTTTTGCGAACTTATAGAATTGCCCGCAGAAAACGGTCAACGACCGTGGGCCTTGGAGTAGGAGTCGACCCAGGCTCCGAACCAAGTAAACCTGCTGTGTTTGCATTGTTGTGTTCTCTTTTATTTCCACTGCGCACCCGCTCTTTTTAAATCCGAACGAATTGCGACATTCACCCCCCCTCTCTCGCATTTCTCGATCCAACACTATGTGGAGATGAGAATGTAGCCGAACGCAGTGCTTGAGGGCGAGTTTCCAATAGAAAGTCGCTTGTATCAAGAACTCCCATGCGGGGAGTGGGGCATGTTCTCATTGGTTCCTTCCCTTTACGCGAAGTGCCTTCGCGGGGGGAAGTGCTGGGTTTGAGTATTCGGGGCAAAAAAGGTGAACCAGGAGGGAGCATCATCCCAAAGAACTCCTGGTCAATATCCTCTGAGGGAGAAGAATATGAATTGTCCGAGGGAACATCGAACCCTCGCAGGGAAAAGGCTTCTTCAGAGGAGTCGGTCGACATGAGGGAAGACGGATGGGAAGTTCGGTGCCACAGGGTTCATATGAAAGGGAAGGGGGCAAAGGCCGTCTATGTATAGGAGAAGGAAAAATATCTCAGTTGTTCGTAGAAGACCTCGGTAAACCGCGAGATCCGACGGTTAGCCACGCGAGAGGTAGGCGTGGAGAAGTGGTAAAGACAAAGTAAATGTGCGAGGGCTGCTCGGTACCCGAGGTGCTTATAACTGGTGACGGACGTTTCGCTGCCCAACGCGTCACGTCGCCCCAGCTCTGTTCCATCAGTCATTAAAGCAGGCGTCAGGGATCTAGATACGAATCGCCCCGATGGGACGGGCGCGGAAGGATGCTCATAAACAGGCTAGCCCCCCCCCCCCATCAGTCCTTGAGCTGGGAGCCCGGCCGATCGCGTGGCGATCCACGTTTCTCGTGTTCCAACCCAACCGAACGGCCAAGCCCTCATGAGCGGGTCGGACCCCATTGGTCCTTTGGCTCAACGATCTACACAGTCCGGCAATGTCCCGATCGGAGTGTTTCGTTCGGCGATCCTGGAGATTGCTAACAGTTCGACGAGGGGAACAGGCCTGAGAGATTTGAGGGGGAATGAGGAGGTTTCAGTCGGCAAGGCAAAGTGACGCATCGCTCCAAACCCGTCACCCTCACAAGTATACAAAAAAGAAAGGCAAAAAATACAAATGGCTGGACCTTCACTCGAAGGGCTCATCGGTCACGCTGGGCAAGTCCTCACACATGTCCTCAAGGCTTACGACCGTAGAAGGCATATCGGGAGACAGATACCCGCGAAACCTGAGTCGGCGGATGATGTTCAGCCCTTGCAGCTCCATGACATCCATGAACCGTTTGGCGATTTCGTCCATGTGAGTAGAATCATTGATGCACTCAAGTTTGTACTTCTCCCGTCGGGAATCTTCAGTCTCCTTATAAGATCGAAGCGTCATCAGCTCCAATCTAGCCGCCTCCCACTCGGACCTCTCCCTCCGTAGCTGCTCAAGCTCTTCTTTCTGGGTGTGCAGCAATTGATCTTTGGAGGAAAGCTCCATGGATAGCTCAGTTATCCTTTGCGACTGGGCCAGAGCAGTAGTATCTCTGGCCTCCAGTTGGGACTGAAGAGAGTTGAGGGTGACTGACGCCCTCTGAAGGTCGGACTTCGCCTAGGCTAACTCGGTCTGGGTCTCCGTCTGTAAGGCTCACGCTTTCCGTTCGGCGTGCTTCAGGGTGGAAAGTCTGATGTTTGCTTGGGAAGTGGCTTGCTGCCCGTCTCGACTTGGCCGCGCACTGCTTCGAGTTGTTCCCCCGAGTGGGACAGTTGATCTTGCAAAGCCTGAACCTCCTCTCGTAGGTGGTTCAGTGTGGGCTCGTCAGCGACTAATCGAGAGTGTGCCAGCTACATTTGCAGGCGCTTTACCTCCCTTTCAGCCTTAGCCCGTGCTGAGCTATGGGCTAGGAGCGACATAGAGACGTCGTGGCAGTCTCCTACGAACTGCAGGAAGAACACCATTCCTGGGAGTCAGAATTGAAAGGTGCAGTGAAAGGCCTAAGTCTTCTATACATACCTGAGTGGCCTTAAGGAAAAAAGCATCTGCTTTGTTGCTAGAGCCTCGAAAGTAGGACTCCTCGAACCCTTGGGCATAGCGATCGGCTACCGACCCATAGAGGCGCAGATCCTGGTGGTGCTCAGGCAGCTCGCCTGGAGGCATCTTTAGGCGACGGTCTGCCCGAGAGGGCACCAAAAGGTGCATCATCAGGTCCTCAGGCGGGCCCTCGGTGGAAGGGGCTCCTGATCGAGCAGACATCAAGGTGTCGGAGGTGTTGGAAGTGGCAGAAGGGTTGGCAGCCGATACGATGATGAAGAGGTCGTCCGCAGCATCAGGGTTATGGGCAATGGCCGAGGCAATTGCTGGCCGGCCAACTGGGGAGTCTTCAACGGGAATGGCGGCCGGAGAGTCAACAGCGGAGGCCACATACGAAACAATGGCTAAAGAGGCGGAGTGAGCTTTCGGCTCGGGAGCTGCTCTCTTTTTCTTCTTTTTCTTCTTCTCTAAAGAGGCAGAATGGGTCTCGGGCTCAGGAGCGGCTCTCTTTTTCTTCTTCTCCAGATGTTTGCTAGAAGAAGGGTGGGACGAGCCCCTTGCAGGGGAGGGCGCTTGCCAGAGTATGGAGGAAAGACGCGGGAGGCCGTCGTGGACGGAGCGGTCTCGGAGGCGGTGGGGCCCAACCCCTGTACAGTCTGGGTCGGATTGGCCAGGACAACCTTCGCTATAGCACCTCCTCTAGCAGCCAGCATAGAGGTGATCCGAGTCTGTAGCTCGGCCCTGGTTAGCCTGAAACCTCCCTTCAGGGTCGTGGATAGCACCAGGGAAACTGCGAAGGCCAAACAAATTCATGCACGACGAAGAAATATACCTGACAGACTCCGGGGGACTTACTAGCGTCGGACAGAGGAGGGGCAGGGCTCGGGCTCAGACCGATGGTAGAAAGAATCCCCTCCTTCAGCAGAAGTCCGCCGTGGAAGTGCCTGTTCTCCAGCTCGGCGATGACACTCAAGTAGTCGGCGGAAGTACGATAGTGTCGAGGAAGAGTCTCGGGGAGTCCCTCGACCCAAGTAGTGGGCCAACCCGGAGCGGGGATGGGCCCGACGAAGAAGTACCGCTCTTTCCAACCTTTGTTCGAAGTGGGCAAATTCAGAAGGAAGGAGGCTTTGGCCCTGGCCTAGAAGAAAAAGTCGCCTACCTCTTGTTGCTTGGGGTAAAGGAGATAATGGAAGTTCTCCGGTATCAGGGGAATCCCAAGAAACGAGAAAACAATGGCTGAACCACATATCAGACGTATAGCGTTGGGGGCTAGTTGGGATAGAGGAATCTGGAAGTGATCGCAGACGGCGGCAATAAAGGGATGGACGGGGAAACGGAGGCCAGCTTGAAGATGATCCCGAGACAAGGCAATGTAGCCCAAGGGGGCAGAGTTCGGGCGCTCGTGTGACTTATGCAGGAGTAGGTGGTGGTCGGCAGGGATTAGGAAGTCCGATTGTATTTGGAGCAGGTCATGGGTAGTGAGGGTGGTGATCGTGGTGGAATACCAAGGTCGAGACGGGGATGGAGATGAAGAAGAGGAGGCCATCGGAGACGGAGGAGGCAAGGGGCTAGCCGGTGAAAAGGAGTCGCCGAAGAAAGGCCGAAGCGAGGCAGTTGTCAAAACCCTAGCGGCACTCAAAGCGGCGGAGGAAGACAGGTATCTTCGAATGTGTGAAGAAAAACGAGCAGGCGAGGGGCTCCGCTTTATGGAAGTAGGCGAGAAATGTCGGTCGTCCGATGAGCGACTGGGAGAAACGTGTGACCTAGCCGAAGCCGCTTGATCAGACTCGGGCGATATATGAGGCGACGGGATACGAGTGCGATAGAATAGCCGCAATAGAGGATGGCCTGCCCTTCCGAGGGGCGTGCCAGGCTCGGACCAGATTTGAGGTCCAGTCAGTCGGACTGCGTGCCTCCTTCGACTAGACTTGAGGGAGATGCTTATGATCCCGGGCCAGCTTGCGTGTGACCTGGCCCGACAGCCTGGCGCTCAGGCAGAAGGAAGGAGGAAGGTGGCAGGTGGCTAGTGATCTGGATGATCCCGCTAAATAAGAGGCCCGCGGGCTCAGGCCCGTGGGGCTTCCGTGTCAGGACCCACATAGTCCTGTAGTGGCTTTCTCCTAAGCCGAATGGTCTAAAGCACGTCTAGGCTCGGCTCCCCGTTGACGCGTGGCCACTCATATTCCGGGGACACCCCCGAGCCGAGGGAGACGTCATTCAGTGCCCCATTCGGCACCCTCATAGGCCCTTAGCTGGCCTCGTCATTCAGTGCCCCAGTCGGCACCCTCGTAGGCCCTCAACCGGCCTCGTCGCTCAGTGCCTCAGTCGGCACAACCACTCCCTGACACTGAACTACCAATAGTTGTACGGGGTCGGCGCAGGACCTTGGTCATACTGGTCCTCAGTGGCGGATATCTCGCCGAGGTATTAATCCGCCTGCCACACCTTGTCCCCCGTACCCCGACCACATGCTTTGGTGACAGGTCGAGCGGCGTCCCACGGCGCCAACCCTTAAGTTGACAGTGCCCCTTTCCTTAATACAGCATGTGCCACTTTACCCTGCCATCCCTGGGCACGCATTGCCCTGCCCTCTCTATGCGACGGCAAGTGGCAGGCGGGGCAGAACCTATCAGCTTCCCCAGCTACATATACCTCTCACTCCGCATTTCCCCAGGTACACACGATAGTGCAATTTTCATACTGTTCTATTGCCTTCCATCGCCACCGTCATGTACTGACTTGACCGTCGGAGTGCCTGGCCGAGGATTTTTCCCGGCGGGTTCTAACGGTCTTTGCCTCGCAGGTTAGAGGCGACCCAGCTCGTCACGCCACCTCAGCGACCTCGCCCTTCCCGGAGACCCACTCAGCTGTAAGAACGTCCAACTCACTTCGCGACATGATCAATATATATTGGTGGGTCCAATATAATATAGGCCTTAGGCATAGGCCTTAGTAGCCTATGTATGGAGCCGGCCCTGCCATTGATACTTTACTTTTATCCGAAAAAATTTATCCTACTATGTGTGTTAATTTTGATCATATTTAGGTAACATATGCAATTCAAGCACCAACAAATTCTTTGAGGTCATCATGATTTTGGTCCACATTCTTGAAATTTACATGATATAATAGAAATATACTAATCATATTGTGTTGTTTTTGGGCATCTTGTGTGCCAATTTTTTTTTTATTAAATTCCATACTGTTTAAAATTTCTTAACATATTGTCACTAATAATATATATTAGTAACATTTGTATATATTATTTTCTAATTTATTTTTGTGCTTATGTAACAGTAATTTATGGCAAATCTCAGCAAGAGTTTGTGGCTCTCAACATTTCGGGAGAAAAAATTACTTATCATGGATCCTTGATGCCAAAATCCATTTGGATGCAAATGGACTTGGAGAAATAATTAAAAAATAATAATAAAGAGATTTTATAAAATCAAGCTAAGATAATGATTTTTCTCCATCGCCACCTCCACGAAGATTTGAAAATCGAGTACTTGACAATGAAACATCCACATGATTTGTGGAAATTAGGTTTAGAGGAAATATTTGACCACAAAATATGGTAATACACCCTAAAGCTCGTTATGATTGGATACATTTGAGATTCTAAGATTTTAAATCGGTTAGTAATACAATTTAGTTGTTTTCAAAATTAGTTCTCAATTAAAATTATATGGAAAAAATATTACTAATTAAGATATGTTAGAGAAAACACTCTCCACTTTTCATGTCTTGAATATGCCCTTGCAGCAGTAATATCGAGAAAAAGATTTTAAAAACTACTCCGAACTAATTTCATGTTTACTTGCGGCTGAATAAAATAATGAGCTAGTAATAAAAAATCATTAATCTTGTTCAATTGGCTCTAGTCCATTTCCTAAAGTGAATGCAACAACTCATAACAATTCTGGACGTGGTCAAGGACATGGTCGTGATCGTGGTCATTGCATGCCATGGCTGGAATGTTTCTCATAATGATCGTGGTGGACATTCAAACTACCAAAAGCGGAAAAAGAATGAGACAAAACAAGGAAAAGATGGATCTAGTCAGAATATTGAGAATAAATGCTATAGATGTGGAGTGGTTGTACATTGGTCGCGTACATATCATACGCCAAAGAAACTTGTCGAGCTTTATGAAGCTTCATTAAGGAAAAGAAGAATAACGTGGAGACAAATGCTCTATCTCAAAATAATGACTCTAATAATGTTTTTGAGGGTCTTGAAAATTTGCCCAACTAAAAGTTGGTGATTTTATGGATAGTGTTGAATTTGGTGATTTCAATTAATGTAATTGTTTGTATTAATTAATATATACATAATAAATTCAAGTTCATCGTTTGTTGGTTTATTTATTTATTTTTTTTGAATACCAATGGATGTTATTGCATCTAAACTTGATCAAAGCTCGAAGATTAGGATCTTTGTCTCGTAGATTGTGTGACTACACATATAATTCTCCAAAACAAAAATATTTCTCTCTCTTATTATGAAAAAGGAAAATATGACTACTATATCTGGTAATATAACCCTAATCGAAGGCTCCGACAAAACAAACATTTTAGTACCAAAAAGGATTAATTTCTTAATCAGTAATACATTATTTTCACTTAAATCCCATCGAAATCTATTAAGTTTGAAAGATATTCATCTTAATGGCTATCATATCAAAACAACCAATATGAGAAATAATGAGTATTTATACATTACTAATGTTAAAATGGGACATAAATAAGTTTTGGAAAGACTGTCTATATTCTCTCCTAGTCTTTATTATATATATATATATTAAACAGATTAAAATAAATATCATAGTAAACTAGAAGTTTACTAGTAAAATGAATTACTTTTATGATATGATAGGTTGGGTTATCTTGGATATGTAATGATGCGAAGAATCATTGAATATTGTTCCAGACATCCATTGAAGAATATGAAAATTCTTCAATCTAATGAATTCACATGCAGTGCATGTTATCAAGGAAAATTGATAATAAAATCATCACCAAGTAAAATTGGAATTGAATCACCTAAATTTTTGGATCAGATAAATGGCAATATATGTGGGTCAATTCACCCATCACGTGGATCATTCAAATATTTTATGGTTTTAATAGATGCATCTACAAGATGATCACATGTGTGCTTATTATCAACTTGGAACTTGGCGTTTTCGAGATTACTTGCTCAAATAATTCAATTACAAGCACAATTTCCTGATTATCCCATCAAAATAATCCGCCTTGATAATGTTGGAGAATTTACTTCTCAAGCATCTAATGACTATTGCATATCTATTAGTATAAAGGTTGAACATGTTGTAGCTTATGTTCATACTGAAAAATGGCCTTGTAGAGTCATTTATTAAAAGACTTCAATTGATAGCGAGACCATTGCTTATGAAATCCAAGCCTCCCATTCATGCTTGGAGACATGCAATCTTACGTGCAACAATATTAGTTTGCATTCGACCCACTAGTTCTTAAACTTTTTCCAATTTACAATTGGTCTATGGATGAGAACCTAATATCTCTCATTACGCGCTTTTGGATGTGTAATTTATGTCACCATTACTCCCCCTCATAGAACAAAATTGGGGCCTCAAAGGAAATTAGATATTTATGTTGGTTTGGATTTTTCATCTCTTGAGCTTATGATGGGAGATGTTTTTGTTGCTAGATTTCTTGATTGTTAGTTTGATGAGACATTTTTTCAACTTTAGATGGAGATAATACTAGGGAAGAAAAGTTAAAAAAAGAGATTACTTCGAATAATCAATCCTTATGTCATCCTGATACTTGCACAAAACAGTGTGAACTAGAAGTTCAACGGATCATTCATTTGCAACAGATTGTAAATCAATTATCAAATAATTTCTCTAATCCAATACGAATAATAAAATAATATATTCTAGCAGAAAATGCTCATATCAGAATTGATATCTCTGAAGGACTCCTCCAAACAAATGCATCTAAACTATGCCTGAAGCATAGAAAACTAATGGGTTCTAAGGATAAAAACCCTCTAAAGAAAAGATGAACAAATGATCAGATTAATCTTATAGAAAATGAAAATAATTTGATTCAAGAAGACAAACTTCTCGAAGAAGTTGAAAGAGATCATCAAGAAATATCAATAACTTACATTTCTCCAATGAGAACATCGGATCGAGTGTGCAATTTTGTTTATTTGAATGAAAATGAGATAGATTATTTTCAATTAGTCATTGAGTATGCCCTTAAAAAAAAGTTGGAGCTTAAAAGGGTTTTCATTCAGCCCACCCCTTTTTTGAATTAATGATCTTGTCCCCCTTCATTTAACATTCAATTAGTTTATAAAATTATTTTGAATAATTTATTTCATATTATTTTAAAAGGTTCTTCTAAATTCAAAATAGTAAAAACTTAGCTTTTAATTTTGGTCAATTAATTTGGTTTAATGATATTTTCTATGAAGATGGTAGGCAACTTTCTTTAAATTAGTTATCATATTTTTCTTAAAATTGTATTTGAATAGAACTTTTACTACTAATAAATCTCAGTAATAATGACAAGCACTTGGGTGTTTGCTCAAGTGGTATGATTTTCGTTCCATTTAATTGATCTTTTATTACCCTTAGCTGAAGATGATAGGCAATTTTCTTGACGGCTATAAACTCATTCTGTGATTTATCTCCTTTTACATGACCTGAGGATGAGCTGTGAGAGACGTCTAAGTATGTGTAATAACTTTTTTTTTTGTTATAATGGTCGTCAATTTCTTTAAATCGAATTCACTTTGCGCCAATACTATGTAAAACTGGCTTTGACTAACCTTTTTAATACTAGGTAATTCTCCGTAAATTATATAAATATCTGGTTGGAAAAAGGTGATTCGCTCGCCCTCAACGCCCTCACCAACTCATCCCAGGGCCAACACGGAGGATGTAAATCATGGGGACTACTAGCCCGGATGTTGTGGCTAGCGCATGGGGAGGGCAGGTATACTGACTTTGCTAAATTTTGATCCCAGATCTCAAGTTGGCAGCACTTACGCACTAACTATCAATCCAACCCATGGGGACATAATTTTTAAAAATATTGGGTGTTTGGTCTAGTGGTATGATTCTCGCTTTGGGTGCGAGAGGTCGTGAGTTCGATTCTCGCAACACCCCTTTTGAAATTATTCGATCTGTTCGGTGTTTGGTGTTCGACTTAATTGAACATTTTGTCACAAGATCTTCTAAATTTAAAATAGTAGAAATTAACTTTCAACTTCAATTATGTTAATTCCATTTAATTGATCTTTTATTTACCCTTTTGAACTTCTTCAATCTGTTCGGTGTTTGGTGTTCGACTTAATTGAACATTTATCACAAGATCTTCTAAATTTAAAATAGTAGAAATTAACTTTCAACTTCAATTATGTTAATTCCATTTAATTGATCTTTTATTTACCCTTAGATGAAGATGGTAGGCAATTTTCTTGACAGCTATAAACTCACTCTGTGATTTATCTCCTTTTACATAAGATGAGGATGAGCTGTGAGAGACGTCTAAGTATGTGTAATAACTTTTTTTTTTTTTGCTATAATGGTCGTCAATTTCTTTAAATCGAATTCACTTCGCGCCAATACTATGTAAAATTGGTTTGACTAACCTTTTTAATACTAGGTAATTCTCCGTAAATTATGTAAATATCTGGTTGGAAAAAGGTGATTCGCTGGCCCTCAACACCCTCACCAACTCATCCCAGGGCCAACACAGAGCAGGTAAATCACGGGGACTACTAGCCCGGATGCTGTGGCTAGCACATGGGGAGTGCAGGTATACTGACTTTACTAGATTTTGATCCCAGATCTCAAGTTGGCAGCACTTACGCACTATCAATCCATCCCATGGGGACATAATTTTTAAAAATATCTGGGTGTTTGGTCTAGTGGTATGATTCTCGCTTTGGGTGCGAGAGGTCGTGAGTTCGATTCTCGCAACACCCCTTTTGAACTTCTTCAATCTATCAATGTTTGGTGTTCGACTTAATTGAACATTTTGTCACAAGATCTTCTAAATTTAAAATAGTAGAAATTAAATTTCAACTTCAATTATGTTAATTCCATTTAATTTATCTTTTATTTACCCTTAGATGAAGATGGTAGGCAATTTTCTTGACGGCCATAAACTCACTCTTTGATTTATCTCCTTTTACATGACCTGAGGATGAGTTGTGAGAGACGTCTAAGTATGCATAATAACTTTTTTTTTTGCTATACTGGTCGTCAATTTCTTTAAATCGAATTCACTTTGTGCCAATACAATGTAAAAATGGCTTTGACTAACCTTTTTAATACTAGGTAATTCTCCGTAAATTATGTAAATATCTGGTTGGCAAAAGGTGATTCGCTCGCCCGCAATGCCCTCACCAACTCATCTTAGGGCTAACACGAAGTAGGCAAATCACGGGGGCCAAACCATCCTTTGGCTCTATTTACTCGGATGTATACAAGCCCGCGGCTCATCCTCATGTTATCCTTCGCTTATGCCTAGAAGTGCACATCCCTCATCTCATCGTTGCTTCCTTGTCCACGGTCCCTCGGATGCACCATCCTTTATCAGACCCGAAGCCATCAAGCTGAGTCTATGTGTATCCTGTAGAACCTGCACACTCAAATACTTATATCAAATACAAGGGCAAACCTAACTTAAACCCTTTGCCCAAACATTAAAACACATGGTTACACGAACCATAGATTGCCTAAACATTAATCTCCCCCTTTTTGATGTTTGACAATATATTTAAGTTAAGAAAAACATATAGCAAATACAAATTCTAATAAACTGGACTTACATTACCAAAGCTACACCTTGGACTTACACCGCCAATGCATATGCTAACATGTAATGCAAATGCAACAATGCATGGAATCCTATCACAAGGTTCCCCAACACTTAAACTCCCCATGAGTTAGAATTTTTCACCAAGAGCTTTTTAAAACCTATCTAAGGCTCTCCCTACACTTAGACTTACCAAGGGCATTGTAAGAACCTATAACAAAGCTCCCCCTTTATCAATAAATGAGCAACAAAGCTCCTCCTTTACTTAAGCTCTCCTTGAGCTAGGATTTCTTGCAACGGTACATAAGATTTTTCCAATTAAACCTTAATTCTCTCCCTTTGTCATACATCAAAAAGAACTTCAACAATATCCTAATTATTAGATTCTTTAATCCTTAATGATCATAAACAGTGTGTATTAACCCCCATAAGATTATACGCTTGTTTACAATTATTTGGACACTATTCGGCTTGCTGAAAACAGTTTTAGCATGTATCAGTCGACTGAGACAGGTACCAGTCGACTGATCCTGTTGAAAAAATCTTACAGTAGCTTTCTCACTCTAGAAAGCACTATTATCAGTCGATTGCTCCTTTGCACCAGTCGACTGACACCCTATTTCAGTCCATTTCTACATTCTAAACTCAATTTTATAAATGCACCAATAAATCCATAAATCTCCAAAAAATTTTAAATTTTATGGCGAGGTTTGTGGTACCCGTATCTACTTGAAAAAATATATTTAGAAATGTACATATCTCAAATCCCAAGATTGACACAAAATCCAAAACTATCTAAATGGTTCAAATGAATCTTGACCTAAAGTCCTAGTTTTGACTTCCTCTTGATGTATCTGCCCATACCATACCACAATGCATCCCTAGCATTGGTTTATATAACATATATACATCAACAACTAACATTTCATGTAATACAACCCCAATGCCATGTTTCTTGCATAAAACACAAATCACATGTGTCAATCCCTTAAATTTGAGACTCAAATTTGTCTCTAAACTCTTTAGCTTATTTCATGGCCCATCTAGACTCCCAATTAGCAACCACCTAAGATCCATTGACCATGGGTCCCAAATTAGCTCTTAGAGCTCCTAGCCTTAGCCACCTCCCTAGGTGACTCATCCATAATTGCTAGGTCATTCTGGTCTACCTTTGGTGACCCTTGTATTGGTGCAAGATGCATCAGTGATATCCTCCTCTAGTGCTTCAATTGTTAGATCGTGTTCGGCAAGCTAGAGGGGGGGTGAATAGCAATTCTTCGATTCTCTACACGTTAGCAAGCGTAAGCGGAAATACTAATAACAATAATAAAATAATGCTAACGTAAACCTATTTACATGGTTCGGAGATGACGCTCCTACTCCACAACAGTCCGTAAAGTGGACGGTCCCTTGATCCTTCGGTGGATCACTCCCCGGATGCCCTCCGGCTAGCTCGTGTAGCTCCTTGTGGGTGGAGAAACATCGCCACAAATACGGATACACTTCTGAGCAACTAAGACTACTAATGAGCTCTAACTAAGCTCATTTTGTCAAGAGCTCTCAGCCAAAATCGAGCCCCTTTAAATAGGTCTCAAGGCTGAACAACCCGCTACCAGTCGACTGGTTCATTACCAGTCGACTAGTCCCACTAGAATTCGACCGTTGCAACACTTAACGTTTGAATTTCCAGCCCACCAGTCGACTGCTCCAGGAGCAGTCGACTGGCCACCAATCGACTGGTCCATTACCAGTCGACTGATCCATCCCCAGTCAACTACCTAGCTTACAATTTCACTCTCCCTCACTCCGAAGACCCTCCTTCACGTATGCCTTTAGTCCACTCCCTTGGCTCGCCCCTTAAAGTCCTCTTCCACCGGCTATCGTCCCTCGGATGCACACGCAAGCCCTCGGCTTGCCTCCATGCCACCCTTCACGTGTGCCCTTTGAAGTCCACTTCCTTTGGCTTGCCCTTGAAGTCCTCTTCCCTCGGCTCACATCCCTCGGATACACCTCCATGNATTCAGAATAACAATTTTATCTAATAATGAATATAGTTTTCAGTTTGGCTCCCCCTGGACTAAAGCCACGGTGATGGTTAGCAAGATGTGAATCTTGTCCCTGGGGATCCAATACTGATTTGATCCAGTCGGTTTGTTCAGGTATAGTTTAGGTACCCATGCCTGAATTTTACCTCTGGACTGATTCAGTACAGCTAAGTATGATCTTTGCCGGGATTTGGTTCTATAGCCCAATCCGGATCGATTTAGAACTGATTTCTGTTTTCCAAGGATCATGTCAAGACCCTTGGAACCAGATGTAAATCGTTCTAACGCTGATCTAAGATCCTTAACCTGAGTTTTCAGGGAGGAGTTCTCCTTTTCAAGTTTTTCAACTTGAGTAGGAGTTCCTTCCTGAACCTTCTCGGTTAAGGGTTTAGAGTCAGCTCCCTCATTCCGGAGTTTTACTTCCTGTCGGAGGGACTCGACTCGGAGTTTGGCTTTTGCCAAATCTCGAGAAAGAAAAGAAATTAATTCACTTAATTGCGATCTATTAAAACCTGTTACCTTAATTTCTCCGTCTTCTGTGAAGGTCAGCTCGCCGTCCTCCTGTTCTATTTCTGATTTGGTTCCGACTTCTTCTGAGGCAGTCAGAGCTAGGAGGTTGGACTGGGGAGCCTCTTCTTCTTCTTCTGAGGAAGACTCGTCCCAGGTTGCTTGGAGTGCCTTCTTTCTTCTCGTCCTTTTTGTCTCCTTTAGGTTAGGGCACTCTGACTTGTAGTGGCCCTTTTTCTTGCACTCGTAGCAGGTTACATTGGGCTTGTTTGCGGGTTCAGCTGGTTCGTCCTTTCTTCGGCTAGTTTTCTGTTTGTTGGTTCGGTTCTTCAGCTCCTTGTAGTAGCTTCGAGCGAGCCGGACCAGCTTATTTTGATCTCCATCTTCTTCTTCTGAGTCTGAGTCTGAGTTAGACTCAGGTTCGGGTCTAGGCTTCTTCTTTGTTGTCCTTCCAGTCTTACCTGCAAGAAAAGCAATACCTTTCTCGACCATATTGGTGTTAGTTTGTTCGTGCAGTTCTAGTTCGGAAAATAATTCATCTAATTTTATTTTTGAAAGATCCCTAGAAACCTTGTACGCATCTACCATAGATGCCCACAAGGTGTTTCTAGGGAAGGCGTTTAGAGCATACCTTATTAAGTCACGGTTTTCAACCTTGTGACCTATTGTGTGAAGACCGTTCATTAACTCTTGGATTCGTGCGTGGAGCTGGGCTGCTGATTCGTTGTCGGCCATCTTGATGGTGTACAACTTGTTCAGGAGCAGATCCCTTTTGCTGATCCTGGTATCTGACGTTCCCTCGTGCAGCTCGATCAATTTTGCCCAGAGCTCCTTCGCACTGTTGAAGGGGCCCACGCGGTTCAGCTCTTCTTTCGTCAATCCGCATTGAAGAGTTTGAGTAGCTTTTGCGTCGGCTTTCTATCTGTGTTTTAGGGAGTTGTCCCATTCAGAGTAGCTTTGAGGAAGTCCATCAGCATTCTTGGGTATCTCCAGTCCGGACTGGATGATAATCCACATGTCCACCTGAGTTTTCAGGTGGACCTCCATACGACTTTTTCCAGTAGGAAAAGTCTTCTCCACTGAAGAGTGGAGGTCTTGCGGTGCTAAATCCCTCTTGCATGGCCATCTGAAATAGAAAACTAAAAGAAAAACGAATTTTCCAAGACTAGGTCTTGGATTAGTAATGCTGGATAAATTAAATAACGAGGGGTGTTGCACCAACCTCGCTTAACAAAAAAAATCGAATAAAATATTTAACGAAAAATTCGTCAAAAAAAAATAGAAAAATAAAAATCCGAAAAAAAAAAATTTCAAACTGGTGGTTGCACCAGGTTTGAACTTCCCCGCTCTGATACCACTTGTTGGATCGTGAAAACCGATAGAGGGGGGTGAATATCGGAAATCGTTCGGACTTTCGTAAAGAGCAATTGCACAGCGGAAGTAAAAATAAACACAACACAAAGACACAGTCGATTTTACTTGGTTCGGAGCCTATGTCGACTCCTACTCCAAGGCCCACGGTCGTTGACCGTTTACTTTGGGCAATTCTATATGAAGCGCAATAATAGTTACAGAATTTAGTTACAAAGTAAGTGCACGAAAATAATAATAAAGAATTGCGCTCTTCGTTACCGACGTCCGGAGTGTATTGACTTTTTCGGGGCAGCGGGACGTCGTCGGCTCGAGTTGGAGTGTTTCCAGAGCAAGGCACGAGCGTAGAAGAGCTTTGAGGCGTTGAGAGAATTGTTGTCCTGAAGCCTTGGTCGAGGGCCTTTATATAGGGCCTGGGGGCGCCCGGGACGTCGGGGGCGCCCCCCACGTGGCCTCTGATCCGCAGAGCTCTCGGTCGCGTCTGATCCTCTGGATCCGCTTTGACCGGGGCGCCCGGAGCGCTCGGAGCGCTCGGGGCGCCCGCATTGACCGGTCAAAGCTTTATCTTCTCGGCTTCGCAAGGGCGCGCTTCGGCAGCTGGCAGTGGGGGCGCCCGCGACACGCGGGGCGCCCGCGAAAGGCGGGGCGCCCGGAGCATCCGGGGCGCCCCGAATGTAGCTGTCGAGGCGCGTTGAGGTGTGTTTTCACTTCTTGCAGACTTGGGTTGACCTTGGGGGCGCCCGGATCATCCGGGGCGCCCCGAATGTAGCTGTCGAGGCGCGTTGAGGTGTGTTTTCACTTCTTGCAGACTTGGGTTGACCTTGGGGGCGCCCGGATCATCCGGGGCGCTCTGCTTAGCTTCTGCCTCACTCCTTTGAGGCTCTCTGAGCTGCAGATACTTAGTCCTTCGATCCTGCATCCAGGGTTAGTCCAAATAGCAATTATATTATTATTTTATACAGCCTTAGCTGTCTTGGTTCTGACTTTGGTCTCCAAAATGGAGCCCTAGGTCGAACCGACGCCTACTGTTCCCTCGACGGGGAACGTGTCCTCACCTACTCCTCTCGGGAGAATTTACCTGATGCCAACCGTTCCTTTGGTTGGACTTTTGTCTGACGGTCCTTTGTCAGGTCTTGGATACCGAGCTGCCCTTCGCTCGGTGCCTAGCATTCCTTCGCTAGGGCTTCAGTCCCAGACTGTCCTTCGCCTGGCGCCTAGCAGTCCTTTGCTAGGGCTTTTGACTCTGGCATTCCTTCGCCAGTGTCTAGCGGTCCTTTGCTAGGGCTTATTTTCCTGGCATTCCTTCGCCAGTGCCTAGCAGTCCTTCGCTAGGGCTTTTCCTGCACACTAGATTAACTTGTTAGAAAACAAGAAAGACTTAACTTTTGACCTATGTTGCCATTATCAAAACACAGGTTTGACTTTGGTGCATTCTGCACCAACAGAAACAGGATGCGCAAACTCTGATAGTCGGCGGTGCAAGAAGACGAAAGGTCGTTTTCGCCTTCCCCTTTTATAGGGAAGGAGCCACTCTCGTGCGGGGATAGAAGCGTGACACGTGGGCGGGGATAACTACAAATCTCGAGGTGTCACCGTTCATTATGATTGTTGGCCCTACTGAGCGTATTAGAGGGAAATCACGTAGAAAAGACCCTGCCACATGGCAGTGGTACATTCGTTGGAACGCTCCCTCACCATTAAGATACCCCATGCACTCTTAATGGGTGATGAACAACTATCATTATCGGGCCTCGGAACTCACCAAGACTCTTGGATTAATTCAAAGGATCGCCTCAGGCCCAGAGACGAATGTTTCAATTTCTAGGACCCGACAAGTCGTCAAGAGAGAAGGAATAGTAATATGGGCCCTGCAGATACTCTGCTTCCCTTCATCGTGCCACTAGCCTAATTAATCAGTCATACTTTCTTCGATTAGACTTGAAGGGGGACTTGTGATAGGGATGAGCATCCCGGGATGGACACGTGGCACGAGGAAGCTATGTGGCAGGGCCCGTCGAACCAGTGCCTCGAGGTAAGACCGACAATCGGGCCCCCGAGACTATCTCGGGAGAATAAAAGAAAGCCCCCGAGGTTAGACCGGGAATCAGGGTCCTGAGACTATCTCGGGAGAACGGATGAAAACCCCAAGGTTAGCTCAGGAGATGAAACTCCGAGACTGACTCGGGAGAGTGAAGCCAGTCTCGGGAGAGTGAAGCCTAAAGATCAACATAAGGATTAGAAAGCTTGACTTCAAGTATCCGTTCCTCCTTCCAGAATAGGAAAGTCATCAGGTAATTATTGATCGCAACGCACGGTAATTAAGGCCTTAATGATCGCAGTGGTCGTTACCAAAAGATAGAATATCTATCAAATAACCGATAATTAAGGAACGTGGAGGAGAATGTGGGGACACGTATGATAAAGCCCTCAGGTATATAAGATGTCTAGGCATCCAAGTAAAAAGGGTAAGCTTTCCAAAAATTAGAAAAAACTTGATTTCTCGTTGTCTTCCGAAAAAGGGAGAAGTCTGACTTGAGCGTTGGAGAAGACTCCATCGGAAAATCTTTCGGTGCATTCCCTTTAACACTCGTGTTAATCTTGCAGGCGCGAACATCCTCTCCCTATCACGATCGCCGTGGACTGTGCTTTGGTGACTCGCCATCCCCGTCGTTCGCTTCCGAAACAATAATCTGCTACTCAACATATAAACTCATCCACTTCGAATTCATGAGAACAAATTCCACTTCAAACCTAGCCACATCCAACATCCTTACCTGTGTGAAACGTGACCACTGTTGGAGGAAATGCTCCTTTTCGGAGAAGTTACAATAAATTGAAATTAGTAAAATAACTTCAACTTATCTGTTGAGTGGCCCGAGCTGCTTTTTCCCACACTGTAGTCTCCCGAGCAGTGTTTCCTGAGCTCCCGAGTGAAGCTCCCGTGTGAGTTTCCCGAGCTCCCGAGCGAAGCTCCCGAGTGAGGCTCCCGAGCTCCTGAGTGAAGTTCCTGACCCGACCAGTGTCTCCCGAACTCCCGAGTAGAATTCTCGAGCGGAGTCCCGAGTGTAGCTTCCGACCCGACCAGCTTCTCCCGAACTCCCGAGTGGAATTCCCGAGCGGAGTCCCGAGTGAAGCTCCCGAGCTCCTGACTAGGATCTCCCGAGTAGTGGTCGGGTGTCTCCCGACCGACCAGGAATTTGCTGAGGCCTGCGTAGCGCAGTTTCCTTGAAACAGATTCGTCCTCCTTCGGCGGTGCTTCGAGGCTCAGATGGACTTCTGTCTCTCAGGATATAACAGCAGACCACGGGCACAACGGAGCACTCGTTGCTCGTAGTGAACTGAGGAAGTACCCGACTGCTATCAGAGGAGGTCAGGAATGAGGCGGAGTGGAAGAGGAGAATCACTCTGTATTGGCTGCATCTCTTTTGCTCTCGGTCACGGCCTCCTTCTATAGGCTCAGACCTCCGCAGTATTTAATGACAAATTAATTGTCGTTTATTGCCATTTACCATCCTGGGATTACTGATTTCGCATTAATCAAAATTAGTGCATCAATTACATTTGACCCCCGACCGGTCGAACATTCGAGTTCACTTGGTTCAGAACAAATCTGGGCCCTAGATTTGCACCCCCCTGCGTACCCATGCGTGAGAGAGAGCCTCTCCCCTAGCATTTGTTCACAACTATCATTCTTGTGATACAATATAAACCAAACATTTTGCCTTAAAACTCCTAATGTGGGACTAAAGCCTAACTCACAAGGGAGTCTCTTTATTCTCCTCCTCACTTTCCAATCAATAGAAAATTCCAACGTGGGACTAAAGTCCCACTACCTCTCTTCCATTCACACTAGATATCCAAGATATCTAACAACCACTTCTTGCAGATCGACGCCGGCAAGGGTTGCTACGCGACGCCGTTGATAGGGCACGAGAAAAACCTTGCTTAAGTGAAGGAAACCTAATCTCCGCTTTATATGGCCGACCAGCGAGAGGAAGGGAAGCTCATCGACCCCGACGTCTGGAATAGCGATCGGCGACACCAGGTTATGCCAACAGCGAGGAGAAACGAAGGATGGGGATTGCGCGAGAGATAGGGAAAGGCTGCAGCGCCGGCTTGCTCGTGCGAGGAAGGGAAACCGCAATAGGTTGTGCGTCAGCAATGAAGGGGAGAGGAGAGCGTTCGGACGAGGGAGAAAAAGGAATGAGTTTATATGTTATAACCAATTTTACTAAAAGTTCCTCAACCTTTGAGTTATCCATCTTCACTCTTAAATTTCAATGTCAATCAATTTAACCCTCTTAATTTTCAATATTTAACAATAATAATAAACTATAATCTTTCGAACAGCCTTATACGAAGGAATCTTTCTCATAATAAATAAAATTGTCAAAAATTCCTTAAATATTAAAAAATAAAAAAATATCAAAAATAATAAAGAGATATAGAGTTTTCGAAAAAAATACCCTTAAACGATGTATTTCGGACTTGAAATTGTCGGTTACTGTTATAACTAATCTAGTTTTATGAATGGGCTTAGATTCAAATCAAATAGTTCGTCGTTTTGACATTCGAATTAAAAAATTATGACCTTTAAAATTACAAAGATCTTCTTAGGTCTATCCTGCACTAGCATCTCCGGGAGAATCTCTTTCTGTAGTTTTACAACTCGCAACACAATAAGATGCATCCAAAATCAGCACATGCAACCCACAAAAATGTGCCGACTACAAACAACACATGCAATTCCACGGTGCGCATTAGCTCAACCAAAACTAGTAACTTGCTAAACACCAAAACATAGACCATTGATCCATGGCAGTGTCCAAAACAAAGAATTATATATGCAAGAACAGGGAGGAATTGGTTGAAGTTCTTGACGAATGTCCCATTATTTGTTTCATTATTTATCAACGTTTAAGAAGGCGAAAGAGCATGCACAATGTAGAAGATTGCCAAGAAATCATGTACCTACTTAAAAGCTTACGACTTTACTTGGGCATTGATTCGTTTTTGAAGACATGGATCGAGAGTGAGAAACCAGAGAACCCCTGCTCCAAGTCGCCGTCCAGCCACAGTCGGCTCTCCATCGCGCTCCGCCGCCGGAACGTGAACAAGGCGCAGCGGGAGTTGTCGCAGAAGCACCATCCGTGCACGTCCCACATCACGTCCACCGTCGAACCGTCGACGAAGATGGCCTGGTTCCCCCTGAAATTCCACCTCAATTTCCGCACGCTGACCACTTCCTTCTTGTCGATCTCTACATACAGCTCCGACTCCATGGCGTCGAGCTCATCCCCTTTGCACCGGATCATAATCTCGTGCTCCTTCCCGCCGTCGACTAGCGCCGCCTTGGTGGAGTAGAGAGTTTCGCCGCGCACCTGCTCCAGCCGGTTCACCTGCTCTCGCCGGCTCAACAACGCGAATGCCGCGATCGGCTGCGTGCCCTTGAACTGCTCGATGAATTGCCCGCACATGTCGCCCAGTAGCAGCGCGAACTCGGCGTCGGCGACCATGCAGAGGTAGAAGCCCTTGCTCGGTTCGGGCCCCGATTCGTAGGCGGCGGCAGACGTATCCCAGTGGAGGCTGACGGAGGAATCGCCAGCGGCGAAGCACCTCCTGCCCTTCTTTTTCCTCACCAATTGGGTCTGGGGTTTCGAGGGTGAAATGCCATACTGCACGGTGACGGAGAGGAAAGCGCCGCCGGCTTGGTTGGCGGACCAAACGACTTTGGTGAACATCTCCTCGCCGGAGGAAAGGACGGTGCGATAGAAGCAAGTGATGGCGTTCTGGACGGCGGGCTCGGCCATGGCCGACGCGCTCGTGTTCACCAAGCCCGTGGCCTCTGCGACCATCGTCGCTTGGTTCGCGATGCAGCCGACAAAATTCCTCATCCAGACGAAGAGCTCCACTCTGTTAAATTTGTTTCTCCGGCAACGATCGAGATCGGTTTAAAGGCGCAGCAAAAATCCAAAAAAGGAGCACACTCCAATTTTGTTCCAAGAAGAGAAAAAACAGAAACTACCAATTTTTTTTTTTTTTCCCTTTTCTCTGCTTTCTTTCCCCTGTCGAAGAGATCTCGATAAATCAAATCAAATCAAACCATACCATTTATGGTACGTTATAACAGGAAAATAATAAATTAGGATATATTATCATGATAAAAATGATTCACTTCCTGTTAATTCATCTCAAAATTAAATCATGAAGTTACGGAATTTAAAAGGCCAAACATAATTTATCATAAACCAAAACAGATATTATCATACATGGTTGGCAGTAGCAGCGAGTTGAGATTCCTTGTTCATGTGACATGTTTTTAGATTATAATATGGTCCTGTCTTTGACCTCGGTTAGTATATCTAGTTGCAGAATTCTCATAAAAATTTCTTTAGGGAAAAAAAAATTGGTGGTTGGTGCACACAACGCCATTCTATCAGCTATTTTAAAGATTGATGTAATCTCCTGCTGTAGCATTCGAGAACAGGGATTTGGTTGGCTGACAAAACAATATAACTGCTGCTACTCTACTGGCTGGAAACTTGAAAAGTCTTCTTAAACTAGTGGCAATATCTTTCATATATTTAATAGTCAAAGGTTTGGAGTTTCAAAGATGGGCGATGGGTTTTAAATTGTGAACATGATGAAGACACTAACTAGATCGGTTGGTTCTGGGATCAATCAATTCGAATCCACCTGTCCGATCTGATTCTGAAACAATGATAAGGTGACAGAAATCAGTTTTATTGGATTTCCTGTCTGCGATCGATTTAATAAACCATTGATGGTTTTGCAAATCAAAATAAAAAATTCAGTGTAAATGAAACCATCTTGGCTTTTTTCTGCAATTGGTAGGGTTCCTTGTCATTGAAATGACTTGTAATAAACAAGAGCCGAGTGGTTGAGGAAATAGAAGTCGCAGAGTTGTAGTTGGAATTCGTAAGGGAATTCTTATGACAGGACAGCAGAGCCGTGGTTCTACTCGATTTACCCAGTCAAAGAATGTGTTTCAATTTGAGAACTTTTGTTTGCTATTTATCTCCAGAGCATATGCATTCAACAAATTACAAAATAATATATAGCGGAATCTTCAACATCAATTCTCTTTAATTTCAACTCAAGCATATGCTCAAAAGAGTTAAACAACATGAGTTATAATAATAATTATAATTATAATAAGATGATTAATTTAATTGCAAACAAGGGATAGGTATTTAATAAGAAATAATAAAATATTAAAAAATTAGATCAAAACTGTCGTCATAACTTTAGCACAAACAAAGATCGACGTAAAAATCCTACTAAAAATAAAATATATCGACTTAAAAAATACAAGTATCCTACAATTCCATGACTAATATTATAGCTTGAGATCACACTTAAAAGCTAAAAGTATACTGACCATTAGATATTTATTGAAAACAGTCTACTAGAAGTAACCAAAATTATAACACAGATTTTTTCCGGTGAAATATAACATAAGACTACTTATCAACAAAACTAAGAAAGCAGCAGAATGGACATGAAGAGAAGTCCAATACAAATATCAGCATTATAAACGAACAGTTTGTCAAGGAACCAGGCATCCAAGATATGTAATCGCATACCGGTCGTGCAGTCAAGAAGCCAGAGAAGAAGTTCCAGAAGTTGTAGAAGAAACTAGAAACGATACTGGCAACTTGGTGGTTGGGAGTGAGTGGCACGGCCATCATGCCATACAGAGCAAAGTAAAGGACATTACAATGAAGTAGAAGAACCAGAAGAAGTTGTCACCACTCCAAGTAAAACCAATCATTGAGAAAAGGAGAATTGTGTAGACGAATCCCTGAACAAGTATGTATAACACTTCAATTGTTGAATAACGGAAATTTAGAGGGCTAAAAAGGGTTAAAAGCCAAAATTAGGGGTCTTATTTGAATTAGCCAAATTAGAAGGGCCTTTTTGTAAAAAGCCAAAAACTAATAAAAACCCTAAAACTTCTCCCAAAATCATATTCTCCCCGTTTTCCTTCTCCGACGCCAACATCATGCGCGAGCCGTTCCTCGCCGTCTCTTCGCACACGATCCAAGCCCTAACACTCTACCGCATCCCTTCCCGACGCCTGGATCTCTTATGGGCGTCGACATGTGCCAGCCAATTGGAGCATGACATCTCAGCTGCACATGCAGCTGAGTTTGGGCCATTCCGGGTCCTTGAATTCATTTGGTTGCTCAAACTTCTGGCGCTTGGAATCCATCCGGTCGCCTGGAATCGCCTAACTCCATCCAAATTCTAATATCATATTTCTATATTATAGAGTTAGTACAATAAGTATAGTAAAAGTAGGCATAAAACAGTTTGACAACCTTGGGACTGTCTGGTCATGACTTTTGGATTTCCAATAAAATCCTAGGTCAACAAACACCTACTATTCTCTTCCAGGGATCGCGTCCTCACACACTCCTCTCGGGAGAGTTTTATCTGACTTGCCAAACATCTGGTCCTCCAGACCTATTTGGACTTTCTGCTCGGCATCTGATCCTCGGACCCCCCAGGACTTCCTTCGATGTCTGGTCCTCCAAACCCATTGACCTACTGGACGTTTGGTCGTATAAACCAATCTAAACTTCTTGTTTGGTGTACTCAATCTGCTAAGTCTTCCGTCAGTATCCGGTCCCGCTAACCTACTAGGATTTTCCTTTGCCTAGTATCCACTAAAGCTTTTCCTTTGCCTTGTAGCACTTGAACTTTCAAGTTGAGCTACTTGCACACTTAATCAACCTTCATTAAATTTCAATAACCCTTAACTTTTAACCTTTGTCAATTATCAAATTATAAGTTCGATTATCTAGTACTTCCAAAACCAACACATCGTGTATGATTGTGTCGGGTTGGCTAGAGGGGGGGGGGGGGCAGTTCGGATCCTCTATACCCGATTTCCTCTGTCTCTCTGTCCCGAGCGCAAAACGACAAAGAAAAACGCGTGCCATCCGCGTGACTTCGCCCACTCGCGTGAAAGAGTCGAACTGCGCGTCCCGCTCGCGATCAAAAACACCATCTGCCCTAAATCCCGAGTGTGTCAGCTTCTCCTTCTCGATCCCGTGCCAAGATCAGCCTCGACGAGCTCCGGCCTTCTCCCCTTTCCCAGCCCCGGCGTCCTCGCTGCCCAGTCTCCTTCTCGCCGACTGCATCCCGCTCTCCGGCGAGTTCGCCGACTCTGTCTTGCTCTCCGGCGAGTCTCCTCGCCCGACCCCAGTCCCGCTGCCCAGTCTCCTGCTCGCCCGACCTCAGTCCCCCTTCGCAGACGACCACGCGTTCCCCCCTGGACCTCCTTCTCGAATCCCTACTTCTCACTGCCCTAAATCAGTTGAAGCAAACGTTTCCATTTTCGCTCCGACAACTCTCTCGGTAGGTTCTCTTCCTCTCATTTTCTTCTCTTTCCCGTTATGAGACTTCTTCTTGCCGGTGGGCCTTCGCCAACCACCGGATATGCTTTGCCCTGAAATTTTTATCCTCTTGCATTTTGTCTTTTGTCCCAAATGAGTGATCAAAAACACCCTCTGCCCTACATCCCGAGTGTGTCGGCTTCTCCTTCTCGATCCCGGCGAGCTCCAACCTTCTCCCCTCTCCCAGCCCCGGCGAGCTTCGGCCTACCTTCATCGTGCTCCCGACTGCGTCCTCGCTGCCCAATCTCCTTCTCATCGTGCTCCCGACTGCATCCTCTCTGCCCTCGGTAAAACTGAATGAAGATTCATGACATAGAATCTTTCATCTACTGAAACTTTACTATCTATTGCACTTTTATTTTTCTTTTTAAGAATTTTCTTTTCCTTCTGAAGTTCAGGATCCACCTAAGGAAAAGAGCTCAGGGGGTTCTATTGATAGAGGTAAGTACTCGGAGGTCTGCAGAGTAACTTCTCTGATTATCTTTTCACATCAAGTTATTTTTGAGAAAGAGGATGTTAATGTTTGATTGTGTTTATCTTTCAGATGCTGCTCTTGCAAGGCTTGAATCAGAGAAGAAATTGTCTTTAATCCTGGCCTGGGAGGAAAATGAGAAGACTAAGGCAGATAATAAGTATGTCAATATGAAATCTTATTGAATCTTTGACTTTAATCTTCTATGAATGCATCTCATAGAACCACAAAAACGTAGACATATCTACTAATGACTTCTTGCAATGTCAAAGTTTTGATCTATTCAACAGATGATTGCTTAGAGTTGATTATAGAAACAGACTGGATAGCTGATGAGCTGGACCAACTCATTTCTTCTGGTCCAATTATGTTTGCCCTTGAAGATGTATAATTTCAAATCGAAGATTAGAAACTACAGAAAATTAAGTTCAACTATATATAGCTTAAGCACCTTACAGCGGAGACCTCAAAGGCTAAGACCATTACGTGGAGACCTATAGGCTGGGACCGAGACCTCCAAATCCGGGACCCTTGGGGTGAGACCTTGTATGCTGGACCGAAACCTCTATAAATTCTATAAATTCTTACCATATGTTGGACCGATGGTTTGTGATTCATGTGTAAAGTTACTGGTTTAGAAGAATTCTATAAATTCTATAAAGTTATTGAATTTCTACATGAGCTCAGTTCTATAAATTATATAAATTGTAAAGTTATTGAATCCTTCCTTATCCAAATTATGAAAATTGTAAAGTTATTGAATCCATATTTAATAATTGTATTTTTTTCAGGATTAAAGTAATTATCATGGAGGGTGAATCTACGAGTTGTCGTCGGTTGAATTTTCAAGCAAATGAAGAGTATGTTGAAGGAAATGAAGGCGAAGACCATAGGGATGATGAAGGTAATAAGAATTATATTGGGACTTCATTAAACTTTATAGGTGGATGCAATAGCTGAAGTGACTTCTTTTTTGCCTTTTGGTCAAGTGGCAACAAACTCAGCTTTTGGTCAAGTGGATGCACTTTTTGCATTTTGATAGTCTCCTTGATTAGATAGAGAGCTCATCAACAAACTCAGCTTATCTTCTTGTTTAAATCACTATGATAATTGTAAGACTGAGATGTTAGGATTCAATTTCTATTGTCTTTCTGTTCGTTATCGTATTTGTATATTTTCTGTTCCAGTTGTTCATGAGAATGCTCAGTTGGATATTGAACTCAACATTGGGAATCGTAGAGGGAGCAGAGATAAAACCCTTCCTTGAAATTAACTGTGGTGATGTTTTGATCCACGATGTAGTTGCATTCCAACCACCTTCTTCTAAAAGATTGATTAAAGAAAGCTTACCTTCTTCTGAAAGATTGATTATCGTGGTAGTTTTTTTAGAACAAACTGCTATTTCTGCTATTGTTTCGCACTGGTTATTAGTATATTTGAAGATTGTAATGCATCTTCACCATACTGTTTAGTTTGCTAGCGAGTTCATGTGTAGGGGACATTATATAAACACAACAATATAATAAGCAAAAAACATTTTTTTTTGTGTTGTAAGAGAGCATGTAGAAAAAACTTCATCTGCTATATACAGGTTGAATTTTCTAAATGTCTAAGGTGATGAGAATGACATTTGATATAGATTGATCCTAAGGAAAGGAGGCGAATTTCAGAATTTGGAGCTATGAAACTAAAATAGATTCCATTAAACAGCTTCATCTGGAATGGTTTGCCCTAGCGGTAATATCACGGTGCCAATCATCAAATTTGAAAGAAAGCGTAGGATCTCTAGCTCCCTAGCGGTTTGTGATTTTTGCAGGATGTTTACTTTGATGATGAATCTGCAGAAGTTGTTATTTCATCTTTACACCTGGGGGATGACCGTGGCAGGTAACTAACATAAACACATACTTTGTTCATAGTAATCAATGGGAGTTAATGTTATCTAGGCTAATGGCTATCCCTTCTTGTACAGTTCGTTCTTTACAAATTCAAACTGGTAAAATCACAAACGAAGAAAGTATGTTACCAATGATATCCAAGATAAAGCAGCTTAGTCAACCACAACAGTTTGAAGCAGTTTAGTCGCAACAATGAGTTGAATTATACAAATGCAAAATCCACTTCTAAACTAGAGTTCGACAAAGGAGGAGCCATTTAGTGAAAAATGACAACATGAATCATAATTTGCAGGGAGAAACAACGATAGCTAAGTTCTAATCCAACCATTTGAGCTTCACAAAGTTTGCTCATGTAAAAACAAAAATAAAAATAAGTGAAGGATCAATGATGTGATGTGTTTCTCAACAGTTGTGGATGATGACTCAATTTGAAGTGGCTTGCATTGCATGCGGCCTTACCGGTGTCTTCGAAGGACTCACCCTGCGATGAAACAGTATATGAACTTAGTGGGAACACAAGCAATATAAAACTAAAATGCAACAATGCAAAACAAGAAGACAATGCAGAACAAGAGTCAGGTAAGTAGGATACAGAAACAATAACAGTATTATCTAAAGCAACGGTTGCAAAGAGATCCAAACAAACAGTATTATCTAAAATCATCAAGAGTCAGGTATTAAGATGGCTAAAAATTTCAATATCCATTGACACCGCTAAGTTCTGAAACATGCTCACGATTCAGCACCACTTGCAGCAAACTACGCAGACAGGAATACCAAGTTAACAAATAAATTTGTATACTTATCAAGTATCCATTGACACTCAAGATTTCCTGCATAATGAATTTAATGATTGGATGTCTCCTTATCAAGCCTACTTAGAATTCATGTTCACAAATAAATTTGTACTCTGTACCATGGAAAAGAAAAGAGAAAAAAAACACTAATATATCTCATACTTCCTACAAATACATTTTCAACATTTAACATTAAGATCACTGAATGTAATTAATTTAAAAATGTAATAGATAATCTAATATTATTGGTGATATAGTCTTCCATGGAGTTCAGATAAGATCCAAGTAGCAGACCCAAATGGTTTGGACATAGATGGTTTACTTTTTGATCAGATGGGACAAGAATTGTTGTAAAGCAATAGTCATGGTACGGTGTGTTAGGCATAAACAAGGATTGTGTTCAGACATCATAAAAGAAAATTTGAAGACGTTCTCTGTAAAATTTCAACTCAGTACAATAAAAAAAACAACAAAGCTTTCAGTTTCCAGAGTCCATACTATATGAAGGACATCCATTTCAGTGTTTTAACTTGTAAACGTGGAGTTTCATGCATGTGTCTTTTAGGTGTTTATAAAACCAAACTGTCTATCGACTGATTTTGGTTCACACTATAACCACAGTTCAGAGAATAAAGCCATAATCAATTAAATATGGTGGTCATCAAGGACAATAATAAAGAACATAAATGTAAAACAATTAAGCCAAATGTCTTTTGAGATGTCCATAATCACGAAGGATATGGGTCACAGCAGTCAAAGAGTTTCAGTTTAGGGTAACCAAAATATGGAGTAGATTGTTAATAAGAAAGTGAGTGAAATATACTTTCCTTTTATCTGATAGTTTAAGAATTAATATTGAAACAGGTAAACAAAACTTCATTAGCAAAAAGTTTAGGATGGGGGCATAAAAAAAACATCCTTTGTTTTTCAGATGCTGCTCATTCATCTAATCATCATAACACTGGGAGCCTTTGAGACCCTTGCTAAATGTGTATGGTATACGCTATCGGCTCTTAAGCATGCATAGTTACGGTCCATATGTTCACAATAAGCAAGCCACTTGCAACCTGTTTTAAGAGCCGATATTGTTCATATATCAAATATATCATTTACCGGATTTAGAGATTAGGTTGCCGTAGAAGGAACCAGAAAGTGCAATTGACCAGTTCTCCTTCACAGAAAAAAGAAGGATAAAATTTTTTATGACAGCTAAAATTAATATGATCAACCATAGTACATAGATAAGTATGTTCAAGGTAATTGCAACGCCATGTCGAAATAATAAGCACGAAAGAGATCTCGGTGTAGAGGTTTCGGTCCAGCATACAAGGTCTCACCCCAAGGGTCCCGGATTTGGAGGTCTCAGTCCCAGCCTATAGGTCTCCACGTAATGGTCTTAGCCTTTGAGGTCTCCGCTGTAAGGTGCTTAAGCTATATATAGTTGAACTTAATTTTCTGTAGTTTCTAATCTTCGATTTGAAATTATACATCTTCAAGGGCAAACATAATTGGACCAGAAGAAATGAGTTGGTCCAGCTCATCAGCTATCCAGTCTGTTTCTATAATCAACTCTAAGCAATCATCTGTTGAATAGATCAAAACTTTGGCATTACAAGAAGTCATTAGTAGATATCTCTACGTTTTTGTGGTTCTATGAGATGCATTCATAGAAGATTAAAGTCAAAGATTCAATAAGATTTCATATTGACATACTTATTATCTGCCTTAGTCTTCTCATTTTCCTCGCAGGCCAGGATTAAAGACAATTTCTTCTCTGATTCAAGCCTTGCAAGAGCAGCATCTGAAAGATAAACACCATCAAACATTAACATCCTCTTTCTCAAAAATAACTTGATGTGAAAAGATAATCAGAGAAGTTACTCTGCAGACCTCCGAGTACTTACCTCTATCAATAGAGCCCCCTGAGCTCTTTTCCTTAGGTGGATCCTGAACTTCTGAAGGAAAAGAAAATTCTTAAAAAGAAAAATAAAAGTGCAATAGATAGTAAAGTTTCAGTAGATGAAAGATTCTATGTCATGAATCTTCATTCAGTTTTACCGAGGGCAGAGAGGACGCAGTCGGGAGCACGATGAGAAGGAGACTGGGCAGCGAGGACGCAGTCGGGAGCACGATGAAGGTAGGCCGAAGCTCGCCGGGGCTGGGAGAGGGGAGAAGGTCGGAGCTTGCCGGGATCGAGAAGGAGAAGCCGGCACACTCGGGATTTAGGGCAGAAGGTGTTTTTGATCACTCATTTGGGACAAAAGACAAAATGCAAGAGGATAAAAATTTCAGGGCAAAGCATATCCGGTGGTTGGCGAAGGTCCACCGGCAAGAAGAAGTCTCATAACGGGAAAGAGAAGAAAATGAGAGGAAGAGAACCTACAGAGAGAGTTGTCGGAGCGAAAATGGAAACGCTTGCTTCAACTGATTTAGGGCAGCGAGAAGTAGGGATTCGAGAAGGAGGTCCAGGGGGGAACGCGTGGTCGTCTGCGAAGGGGGACTGAGGTCGGGCGAGCAGGAGACTGGGCAGCGGGACTGGGGTCGGGCGAGGAGACTCGCCGGAGAGCAAGACAGAGTCGGCGAACTCGCCGGAGAGCGGGACGCAGTCGGCGAGAAGGAGACTGGGCAGCGAGGACGCCGGGGCTGGGAAAGGGGAGAAGGCCGGAGCTCGTCGGGGCTGATCTTGGCACGGGATCGAGAAGGAGAAGCCGACACACTCGGGATTTAGGGCAGATGGTGTTTTTGATCGCGAGCGGGACGCGCAGTTCGACTCTTTCACGCGAGTGGGCGAAGTCACGCGGATGACACGCGTTTTTCTTTATCGTTTTGCGCTCGGGACAGAGGGACAGAGGAAATCGGGGACAGAGGATCCGAACTGGGGGGGGGGGGGGGGGGGTAAATAGCCCTGACAAGTAAAAAGTCAATCTTTTACTATTCTTTAACAAAGATGATTGATTAGTAAGTCGTTAAAATAACACAACGCATACAAATAATAAAAGGCAAGACTCTGGGTTTACTTGGTTTATAATGGTGGTTGCTAATCCAAGATAATGAAAGCTCACTAGAATGTCTCCTTCTTCGTAGGCGGAGAAGCCTCTTACACTCGTTAAAAGCACAGAATTACAGAACTGATTACAATTGATTGAGTTAATAATTCTGAGCTAAGGACTCTATTTATAGAGCCTGAAAGAGTTATCGAGATGCTGACATGGCACCTCAAGAGTGCCCAAGTGCAACACAGGTGCTCAAGTGCAATACGGGCACCTGACTTGGGTTAATGCTTATCTACATCGCAACAGTTGGAAAGCTGATAAGATTGTTTCTCAAGCACCCGAGTGAAACACGGGCGCCTATATACCTGGGCGCCCAAGTGAACTTGGGCACCTGTATTCCCGGCGCCTGAGTTCACTGCGTGCCTGGTTCTAGTCAACCTTTGGTTGACCAGTCTTCTGATACTTCTGAGTGATTTTTGATCGTCCGAAGTTGAGCTCACCCGAACCCAACTTCCAACTTTCTCCTTGGATAGTCTTCCTCCCCGACTTCTCGTCTCTCCGACGTCGAACATTCCCTTTTGGTCCACCAGTGTGCTCTTTTGCAGTCTTCTCGTCCCTCGAATACATCGAGCCCATCGACTCCCTTCCCGTGTCATCCTTCTCGTCTGTCGCGTGTTCCACTTGACTTCTTGTGCTCCTAAGTTCCTACACACTTAGACACAAGGATCAAACCAACAGGACCTACTTGACTCGATTGACCACATAAAAATTATTCTCGGATACTTACATGTCGAACTTTGCTTCTTTGCAATTGTTATACGTAATGAGTATGATTGAATATTTTAAATTCCTCGCACTTACATGGATAGATGTTCAACTCTTAGTCGACCCATCTAGAGTGATTTTCCAAGCTTCAGCTTCTAGCTAATTCTATTGGGACCTGTTTGTCAAGCCTTCAACTCCCAGTTGACTCCACTTGAACTTGTTTGACAAACCTTCAACTCTCAATTGACTCTACTTGGACTTGATCTACCTAGTTTCCAATTAAGACCTTCTTGCTTGGTTACTTAGCTCCTGCATGATTCCCAATCACAACTTCAGTTGCTTAGCTCTACCAGGACTTAGCTAGTGTCTGTTCCCAACTAGAACTTCAGTTGTTTAGTTCCATTAGGACTTAGCCAATGCTTGGTTTCCAACTAAAATTCACTATCTGTTAAGTAACATGCTCCTGCATCCTTAACATAAACTGATTAGATCTCAACAAGTCTAACTTTAATCTCAGTCATATATTAAAACTTTGAATTTACTGTTATGATCCCAACACTAATATTAACTAAGCAAGCAAGAATTCAAATGGGAACGACAAGAAGAGTAATAGGGAAAATCTAATCAACATGATGTGCAACAGATTCAAGAGAACAGGAACTACAAATCAATCATGAAGGAAATGCCTAATCAGAGTGCTGCTCACAAATCAAGCTAGGGCACCCCAAGCTTACATCATATCGTAATCAGAGAAGGGAACTCAACATTACCGACAATCAGCGGCATTTCCGGCAGAGATGAAATTGATGAGAAATTACGTGGAGGGAATATGGAATCCAATCTTCTGAAGGAGAAGGGAATCCATTTTTCTTCTTCACAAGCTCCGATGACAACGGATTGAGCTCGGCAGTGATGGTAGCGGTGAGTTGAGAACACGGCAGAAGGTTATGGAGGACGTCAGTTGATGGCTTGGTGATGGAATCTGAGGAAAGGGATTCCCCTTTTTCTCACCGGCCAGTGGATCTCGATAGAAGAAGTAGAATTCTGCAGTGGTAGTGATAAAAGGTGAAACGTTCGTCCCAGTGCCTCCGCCAATTCGCACGAGGATCAATACAGAGAAGGTAAATCACGATGACTAAGTTGACAAAAAATTGAATAGAGACTTTATATATGAGATATAAAAATTTATATCCCACTAATTTCATGACTCAAACTCAAAACCTCTAATAACAATCTACCAATCTTTACTGTCTCAGTACGTGGGGGCAGAATTCTCCCGTGGTAGACAACTCGAATGATCGCTCCAGATTAACTTCCTCATTTAACCTTAGCCTTAACTTATCTGGTTCGGTTTTAATTCAGAACGTGGCTTGCCTTAAGCTCCTACAAACCAAATTCACATGTTAGGTAAATGTCAACAATATAAACACAATGTCATCAATAACCCTAAAATAAATCCAAGACATTAGGAACGCAATTTAAAACATATGATCATATTAACAACACTAATATAAAGGTTAAGATTTCATATTGAAATGTAAGTTATCACTCCCTTCTTTATTTTATTTTATTTTATTTTTACAACTATAATATCTAAATACATTTTGGGTTTGTCACAATGTGGTAAAAGGTGATTCGCTCATCCCAGCATCTTAGCCAATCCATCCGAGGACCAACACGGAAAAGATAAATCACAGGGACTACTAGCTCGGATGTTATGGCTAGCGCGTGAGGAGGACGGATACACTGACTTTGCTAGGTTTTGACCTCCTAGACTTCAAGGTGATACACTGCATGCGTTAGCCATCAGTTCATCCCGTGAGGACGAGTTTACCATAAGAGACCTATACTAATAAGATTTTAGATAGATTTTGAATGAATAATTTTTCACCAAGTATAACACCTATTATAAAAGGTAATAATGGTGGTCGGTGGAAAAAGTGATAAAGGGCCGTTATCTTAGGTTAAAAGTTATCCAATTTTGTTAATTATATTATAAAGGTAACAAATTCAATTTGGATTGAACTCAAAAGGTAACAAATGAAAAATATTCCATTTGCTTCAATGGTTGACATTGCATTTGTTGTGACAATGTTGGGAAGATATTAGAGTAATCAATGAATTGACCACTAGAGGGAAGCAAAGTGATGAGATATCTTCCGGGACTAAAGATTACATGCTTATATACAAACAAACTAGTAATTTGGTGGCCATTAGATATTTAGATTCGGATTTTATTGGATGCATTGGTTCATGTAAATCAACTTCTAGTTACATATTTATGTTTTCCTATGGAACTGTATTTTGGAGGAGTGGATGGCAAACAATAGTTGCTACTTCCACTATAGAGGTTGAGTTCGTTTCTTGTTTTGAGGCCGTTTTTATGTTAGGGCTTGGAATTGTCGATTATATTTCTAGGCCATTGAGAATGTTTTGTGACAATTCAACTGTTGTGTTGATAACTAAAAATAATTAATAAGAGTGATAGTTAAAAAACATATCACCATTAAATATTTAGTCAAAAGAGAATGAATAAGGGAAAGTGGTCATTGAATACATTAGTATTGAATTGATGATAGTTAATCCTTAACTAAAGGGAGGCATCCAAAAGGCTTTAAAGATCATGTGGTTCAAATGAGACTTGGATCCGTAATGTAATTTGAGTGAACGTACAATTGTTGTATTACTGAAACTCTTATTCGGTTTTGATATTCTCATATTCAGTGTATACATGTCACGCCCCCAGAGGCACATGCTTCCTCGAAAATCGGACAACATCTCCTCTGTACGGCGGACAATATGGGGCAAATGTACATAATATCCCACCATAAAACTTAGCCACAAGCGGCTAGTATAACAGAATATAGAAGATAAACACAACCACGCAGTATAAGATAATGGGTGGCTCAGCCACCTTAAACATACAAGAAATTAAAACCAACGAGAACTCAAAATGTCTTTTTTAACGACAAAGAAACTGATAACAAATACGAGACGAATTTATCAAGTACTGAAAACAAAACTATACCAAATACGGAAACGTAACTCAACTCTGCCCTGGGGACTGGCAACTGGATCCTCTCCTGGCTCCAAGAACTACGTCTACCTGCTATCTGAAACAACAAAAAGGAAAGCAGGGGTGGTGAGTCCGGGCGGACTCTGCGGGTATATGAGTAGACAAATAAGCATGACATAATAAGGATAACGTAGTAGAGAAATCAACAGTGTACAGTCCATAATGAAATATAGAAATCTAATCATGCATAACATATGTAAATCGACATGGTATAAAGTCCGAATAACGACTAAGCAGGTATAGAACAACTCAATAACAATAATATCAAGATATACACGCATGTCAAACATATGCAACAATCATAGCTCATATAAGTGCATCAAACACAAGCAAATGCATAAAAGAAATACGTATGCACATGATGCAATGGCATGTGTCACCCCTGACGCCAGTCAAGCCGTCAACACATCCCATCTGTGTGACCGAGTGGGTAAGGCTGTGACAACTATATGCACTCCAAACAACAAATACCACATAAGGCGTGGGTGAGTGGACAGGATGCTGGGAGCTTACACTCTAAACCCCAGTACATCGGGGGAGCTACCACAGCTACAATATCCCTCAAAAACAAACAACGGTGAGGGTGAGCCACCAACAGCTCATCCCTCTAAAAACAACTATGAGAGTGTCACTGTTTGGCATAACAGGACAGGTGCTCGCACTCTAATATCTACCACGACAACAAGTGGTTGAGTGAATCGAGCACAAATATGACTAACGACGGCTTAACCAAATGTAAACCTAACAGTCGTTAGTATGCAACGTGCAAGTATGGTGCATGATATACGATGCACAAACAACCGGAGAAACAACGATGCAACAAAGTCCAACAAATACACGATGCATCCATACAATCAACCGGAAATCAAAAACCAACGATTATGCACCTACACTACTAGGTAGGGTATTTCTAATGCCAAATAAACCTATCTGTGTGTTATGGACTTCTAGGTACTCGCGTACAAGCGGTACTTGATAGAACAGAAAACCAACCGAGGACTGTACAGATACGAATTTGGAAACACTCGAAGATCAACGAAGAATAAGTCTCAACGGTGATGTTTTAAATAATGACAAAGAACAAGGTCAAGCAACCTATCAGACATAATATAGCCATGCTTTTAAGGTAAAGAAAACTACTCGAGTACAAAGGAGAAATACCCGTCTTTATTATAGAAGTTCGTGAACGAAGACCTTCCACGATCAGTCGAACGCGTCCGAATCAATGTCCTGTATCAATGGCATCGTTTAGCTATTTATAGAATTAATAAATTAGCTAAACAAAATATTATATCTGCTTAGGATAAATCTTAACTGTAATACCTATTTAATTAACTCATATAATGGTTAGAACTATTATTAATCCAATTCCCAAAACGAACGGATATATATAAAGCCTACCACAACCTAACCCACGGTATAAATTTATAACACAGCTAAACATTTAAATGTTACTCACAACTTCATGCTTCAATTTTCAACTGAAACTCACTGCCACATACTAGACTAAACCAATCCAACAACACCAAACCACAAACCCCCTTACAATCGGTGAAACATCAAATGTCAACCTTAAACTCTCAGAACTAGGACTGTGATTTCAAGATAAAACAATGATAAATTGCTACCCAACTCCACAGCCTATTTGTCATCACATGCAACCCTACTTAGCTACCTTACGGCAGGAAACCAAAGGAAAACAGCAATTAACTTAAATTCAGTCTTCCACAGATCATCAACCCAACTCCAATTTATGAAAATTAGGGTTGTGAGTTTAACAAATCAACAACAGAAATTACACATCGAATTTGCTACAAAAACAACCCTTGCCTTGGTTGCTCACAGCCGAAACCCTTTCAAAGGATCTCGCCCAAACCCTGATCCTGCCTAAACTCTTCACAAGCACCAACCGAACCCTTGATATCCTCCAATTCTGACCACTCGGCGCAGGAGAAGGATCGTCGGCTTCGCTCGTCAACAGGGGCTGCCGGCAGTCGGCGCACGGGCGTGCGACGCCCTATTCTTGCGCGTCGGAGAAGGCAGAAGAAGAAGGGAAGTGGAGAAGAAGGAAGAAAGAAAGGGTGGGGTTGCGATCGGCGGCGCTCGCTGTGGAGAACCGTCGCGCGGCGTGGGGCGTCGAGGAGAAAGAAACGGCGGAAGAGGGAAAATGAGACGGGAATAGGAAGGATTTAGGGTTTATATTTACTTTTGGCATTTTGCAACTAAACCCACCAAGTTCAAAAAATTACAACTAAGCCCCTAAATTTGTAAATTTACCTTTTCAACCCCATAAAATTCATTATTTAACAATACATGCATTTAGTCATTTGAGAAAAATCTCTTAAGTTGGACTTGGAATCAACATAAGATTTATTCATTTAGGTTAGTATATATTTAAAGTGACATCAAGAAATAAGGTACATTATAATACAATTGAAGATATATAATACTCATTTTAAGAGGGTCTATCGTCATATGATTTATGATTGTTTCTTAAACAAAGTTTTAATTGAATTCATTAACCAAGTGAGAGAATGAATGATTTTGATAATTATTCTCAAAATCTTTTTAAAATATGGTCAATAATTGTATAGTTTTTAAAATAAATTTTACACCATGATCGATTCTTTGATAAGCCATTTGCAATCTCTCTCACCCATATGTTATACATTTGATAGAAATGATTAGTCCTGTGCAATCAGTTCAAATTGAACGAACCGAATTGATTAAACATAGAATTGAACCGACCGAATTTTTTTCGAACTAATTGAACTGAACTGAATTTTCAAAAAAACTGAACCGATAAAACATCGATTAATTCGGTTTTAGACCGAAATAATCGAATTTTTTGGTTCGATTTGATTTGGTGCCAGTTTGATTTAGTTTTATTCCAATTTTATTCGCTTCAACTTATAATACCGATTTGGTTTGTTCGGATTTGTTTCGTTTCAACTCATAATATCAATTTAGATTGATTGCGATTTGATTTGATTTTCATTGGTTTGATTGGTTTAGTTCCTATTTGATTCGGTTCTAATTTGGTTCGACTCAATTTAAAATATCGATTTAATCGGTTTAATCGTATTTCAGTTTTTAAAATCAAAACCGAACCGATTTAACCGATATTTTCAAAAAAAAATGAACTTCCGAATTAACCGAACCAAACTTTTAAATTTGATCAATCCGATCGATTAATTTAGTTTAACCGAACTTGTGCTCACCCTCATAAATGAGTGCATAAAGAGATATGGTATTTTGGGGTTACTTTGCCAAATATTTCATTAAAAATACATCATCATATTTCATTTGTTAAAACGTACGTACAAGATCCAAATTAAAATTTTCATTTATTTTCAAATAAATAAATACATCAATGATCCATTAATGATGCTGTGTATATATAATTCATAAATATTTTAATATTATATATCTCAATTAATACTGTATATAATTTATAAATGTTTTAATATTGTATATCTCCATTAATGATGCATATAATATAAAATTTATTCTATCATCTTTTTCCCTTTTTTTTCAAAACAATTTAGACCTTGAGGATCATATCAAATGATGATGAAACATGGGAATAGATGCATGGGATGCAAACGAACGCTCTTTTGCACGTTGGCAATTGGCATAGTGGACAGTGGGTGAGTTGCACAAATTAAAGGACAAATCTCCAATGCAATCGATGTATATATGAACTTGTCTAAAGCAAATCTCCACCGTAATCGATGTATACTTCTCGCCCATCATTCTGACCTTCCACTTCATCCTTGAACTCCCAATATATATATTTTTTTTGTTTCTTCAATTCACACGAATAATATTTTCGATTTTCTAATTTACCTCCTTATATAAAAAAAATTATGATACATATAGTGAAAATGAATTCGTCAGTAAAGATTTTGATCGTCAATCAACGGTATATTCGACGTCCGATCGTCAATCGGATACTGTCAGCGACCTTCGACAGTCATCCCAAACCAAACTATACCCTAAGAGCACGGTGAACACGTCGGAGATTGCCGCAATTGCGATCTCGCGTTATTCATGGTCAATTTCGACAGATTTATCGCGATCCTGATGGGTTCATAGTCTCCAAAGGTATAGTTTGATTCGGACGACGATCGGAAACCGTCAGTGTTGTCCGATCGACGATCGAACATCAGACGTATCGTCGATTGACGATTAAATTTTTTACTAAGATATTCACTCTCACGATGCAAAATTATTTCTCAAAAGAAAATTTTGAAGCCAGCCATATGGGGGCGTCCGAGATTGACATGTAACCTTTTTGCAAAATTAAATATATCATTAGATAGCTTTAACCTTCGATGACGACTACGAGGACGACAACAAAATGCAATTTGGGCAACAGTAAGTGTTTCTCAGTTGGATTCCAAAAAATATTAAAAGCAGTCATTTTATATGTATGCTTCGAAATGGCAAACAGCCAGGCCTTGATGCCTGGATGAAGGTGCTGAAGATTTAGCTCGACATTGATGAATGTCTTTAGGGAATTGTCGCTCAGCTTCATGCCACTTGCTCGACAGTAGTTGAGGAAGAATCATCCCTGTGCGACCCATAGCCAAGCTTTGCATAGCCACGTTGAAAAAGTGAGGATTTTTTAAACCCTAGCTAGCTTAGCGACCGATAAATAATCAACACGTCCCTGGTGTTCAGCATATGCTCGAGCAAAAGACAAAAGAACCATCAATTTTCACTCTGTGAATTGGATCCAATTGGAGAACAAGTTAGTGGATCATAAATACCGATAATGTCTAGCGTTTAGAGGTGTAAAGATACACTTTGATCCGGATAGTTTTGGGTCCCTCACCCATATAAGATAAGTCATAATCAAATGGTTGACATGAGCTTACTATAGGATACATGGTCATAGGGGTCCCAAGAGTAATAAACTGTTCATGGAAGGCTAGATCAGCTAGTCGGCCAACGTCTCCATACAACCGCTCGGCCAGCAACTCCACACGGCCGCTCGGCCTACCAATCCATACCGCTAGCCTACCAATCCATATGGCCGCTTGCCTATCACTTTACATAGCCGCTCGACCTACAACCGATATATCTACCATCCGATATGGCAAATCAACAGGTCATGTTATATGACCGATCGACATATCACATCATGTTCGATCGGCAGGGTCCAACCATACCCACAACTGCAGATTGGCTGGCATGCTCCTGTCCCTGGATCACTTTAGATCCATGAGTTAGAGCCTAATTAGCCATCTCTCATGGGTCTTAACCCAGTTATTCTATTATGCCAATTGGGCCTCCTCCTTTAAGGTCTCTTCATCAGGCCTCCACGTGAGCATTATGAAAGGCTGTTGTTTGTCACCTCGATGAAGACCAAGATGATATCATCCTGTCACTTCTTTAAAAACTAACCTGCTTCTCTGACATGATCAGTTGCTCAGATAGTTTGTAGTCTCAATACACAGTTGCTCAGTGACCCAATGACTTAAACACTGACCTGTTCAAGTTATTGTTAATCACATTATTCATAGGCTCCTCCCTGACATAACCTCTCTATTACAAGTGGACGTGACACCTTGATAGTGGAAGGTCACCAAAGGAGCACATATATATAAGGATTCCTCTTTCACAGTGCAAGTAGGCTACAATCCCCTTTCTTCTTTTGCTTTTCGACTTCTACATTGTTTGACTTGAGCGTCGGAGTACTTGCACCGGGGACCCCTATGACATTGCTTTTGATCTCTTTTGGTTTTCCTCTCAGGAGTTTTCCAACAATCATCCCAGCTTAACTTCAAGTCTTTGACAAGTCCACATTGTTACTATATTGACTTTCATTGATGACATACTGTTCTTTGTAGATCGAGGACTGAATCACTCCTCATGTTATATGCTTAATCCCTCAATAGCAAATTAAGCAACAAGAATTATCCTAATTAACTGCAATTTAATTTTCTCTCGACTAGGAATGAAAATAAAATTGTGGGAATTGGTGTGCCAACATTTAACCACCGACAACGCTAGAATAAAGAAGCACAAGTCGTTGAAATTGGTTGTATATATCATGTTGATGGGGCAAGTCTCTGGTCCAACATGATGTCTTTGCAAATAGGCGAACACCATGGCTCTACTTGATTCCAGCACATTCAGTTTAGGTAATGGCAAGGAACCACAAATTCAGAAAGAGAATCGATTTATGAACGAAACCCATCACTACATCCAAAAAGTGTATGTGACAATAGTCGAGACGCTTAGATTTAATTCAGGCGTCTCAATTCATTTTAGTAGTTTTTTTTATTTTTTTTAGCTTTGGGGTTAAGTCAATTAGATTTTACTTTTAGAATTTAAGAGTTGAGTTATAATTTTCAAGATAAAAAAAATTAAATTGAAAAGGTTTAGATGTTTACGAAGTATAACATTTTTTTATTTTTGTTTAGCTCCAGAGTCAAGCCAATTAAATTTTACTTTTAATATTTAGAAGTTAGGTTATAGTGTTCAAGCTAAAAAAACTTAAAACTAAAAAATTTTAGGTGCTCATTAGGTATAGTATATGTATTTAGAGTTTAAAATTTAAGAAACTATTGATTTTTAAAAAATTGAATTGAGACACCTAAATCAAATCTAGGTGCCTCAATCACTGAGGTACGGATGGTCGTGCAGCGCACCATCCACGCGCGTGCAAATATATATATATATATATATATATATATATATATATATATATATATATATATATATATATATATATATATATATATATATATATATATATATATATATATATATATATATTAGAAATTGAGAAAAGGAAAAAGTAGTCTTCTTGATAAATCCAAAAGTATACAAGAAAAATAGAATATAAAGTCTTATATATATGGGTTAAGAAATCCTAAATCCTAATTTGGAAAGGAAAAAGAATAAAATATCTTAAAGCTATAAACAAATAATTCTAATACAATATATACAATATAACATCTCTCCTCAAACTCACAATGCTACAGCTAGAAGCCTTCAGAGTTTGTCAAACAAAAATCGAAAGCACAAAGCGAAATGAGCTTTGGTAAATATACAAGCTATCTGCAGTGAGAAAGAAATAAGAGGTAGCGTAATAGTGCCAAGGTGTAGATGATGACGAGTGAAATCATAAAGAATCTCAATATGCTTCGTTCTGTCATGAAAAATAGTATTACATAATCTGAATGTTACTCTGATTATCACAATGACGAGCATCACAATGAAGAACAGTAAGTTGCCGAAGAAAAATTCTCATATCTATAAGTAATCAATATAGCCAAACAATCTCACAAGTAGTGATAGTCATGACACTATACTCAACTTCTGTGGAAGATCTGAAATAACATCTTATTTTTTACTCTTCCAAAAAATAAGAGAATCTCTAAGAAAAATGCAAAAGCTAGTGCTCCCCTCAACTATATGATAGAGGTTAGGATTTGGAAAAGGAGAACCATTTAAAGGAGAGTACCGAGCATTAATCTCAAGAGGAGTATCAACTACCCTGTTGTCAATGAGATGTGCATGCTCAAATAGACCAGTTATGTCCTTTGACTAAGATAAGAGATAATCATTTGGCAAAGTGGTGATCTCGATCCCAAGAAATAGCATAGTAAATCCAAATCTTTCATGACAAAGTAATGAGCTAATTCAAACACCAAAGACTCAATTCCATCAAAGTCACCACCAATAATTATCATGTCATTCATATATAAAGATAAAAGTATACGACCAGTACATGTACACTTGACAAATAAAGTTGAATCATGATTACTAGGTCAAAAACCAAGGGAGGTAATCATCATGGAGAACTTCGCAAATCAAACATGTGGTGCTTGTTTGAGTCCATAGAAAGCTTTGTGAAGCCTACAAACTTCACTAAGTCAGTGAGCAACTCCAGGAGGAGACATCATATACACTTCTTCTTAAAGATCACCATTCAAGAAAGCATTCTTGACATCTATCTAAGATATTTTCCATTGACGAATAGAGACAACAACAATTAGCATTCACACGGTGATCATTTTAGTAATAGGGGCAAAATTTCCACATAATCTATATCATACTCCTAAGCATAACCTTTAACAACAAGACCAGTTTTGTATCGTTTAATGGAACCATCAGATTTAGTTTTGATCTTATAGACCCAACAAGAACCAATGACATATTTTATTGGTGGCAGAGGTGTTAGGGTCTTACTGTTTGCTAGAGGGGGTGAATAGCAATTCTCGATTCTTCTTCCTACAATGTTAGCGTGCGCAAGTGGAAATACTAATAACAAAATCAAACAATCGCTAACACGTCACCTTTATGTGGTTCGGAGATAAAGCTTCTACTCCACGACTGCCCGTAAGGAGGACGATCCTAATCCGTCGGTGGATGACTCCCCGGAAGACCTCCGGCTAGCTCGTGTAGCTCCTTGTGGTGGAGAAACCTCGCCACAATCCGGACAACACTTCTGAGCACCTAGACTACTAATTGACCTTTAACCAAAGCCAATTTAGTCAAAAACTCTCAGCCAAAATCAAGCCTCTTTAAATAGTGATCAACGCTGAGAAACCCGCTACCAGTTGACTGGTCCTGGACCAGTCGACTGGTACCACCTAAATTCGACTGTTGCAAGCACAATGTTCGAATTTCCAGCCACCACCAGTCGACTGCCCCATTAGCAGTCGATTGCCCCATTAGCAGTCGACTAATCTTTCTGTGGCATATACCAGTCGACTGCCCAGTCACCAGTCGACTGGTTACTTCCACACCTAAGGTTTTCCCTTTCTGAATGCATTTCTCTCAGCACTCGAACCCTAGGATTTCCTGAGTACACTTCCCTCAGCACTCGAACCCTCATGACTCAGCTGACTCTTTACCAGCAGCCTCGATCTGTTGCCTTCGCGCTCTCTTCGTCTTTGGCTCCCGTCCCTCAGATGTGAACATAAACACTCGGCTTGCCTCCATGTCATCCTTCACGCATGCCTCGAAGTCCACGTCCCTCAACTCATCGTCCCTACTCCGCAGCCTCGACCTGTTGCCTTCAAGCCCTCTTCGACTTTGGCCCACGTCCCTCATATGCGCACTACATAAGCCCTTAGCTTGCCTCCATGCCATCCTTCACATACGCCTCGAAGTCCGCTTCCCATGGTCCCTCGGATGCACACACAAGCCCTCGACTTTGCCCATGGTCCCTCGGATGCACACACAAGCCCACGGCTGGCCTCCATGCCATCCATCACCGTACCTGAAGCCGTCCAACTGAGTCAATGTGTATGCTGCAAACCTGCACACTCCAATACACATATCAAATACAAGGGTGAACCTAACTTAAACCCTTTGCTCAAACATCAAAACACATGGTCACACCGGACCATAGATTGCCCCAACAATATCCCCCTTTTTGATGTTTGGCAATACGTTTAAGTTAGGGAAAACAAATAATAACAAAGCTAATAACCATGGACTTATGTTGCCAAGGCCTCACCTTGGACTTACACCGCCAATGCACTGTAAACATGCATGGATCCTATCACAAAGCATCCCCACACCTAACCTCCCCAAGAGTTTAGGACTTTTACCAAAACGGGCTTTTTAAAACCTCTCCAAGGCTCCCCCTACATTGGACTTACAAAGACTTTTTAAGAACCTCTCCAAGGTTCCCCTTACGCCACCAATTGAGCAATCATGCTCCCTCTTTACCTAAGCTCCCCCTAGACCTAGGATTTCTTGCAAAAGTGTGTTTGGTTTCCCACTTAAACCCAACACTTCTCCCCCTTTATCATACATCAAAAAGATTCCAACAATTTCCCTCTTATTGGATCTTTTAAACTCTAATGACCATAAACAAAGTGTACTACCCCCTATAAGACTACACACTTGTTTTACATCATTTGGACACCTGTTGACTGCTGAAACACCACTTTCAGCCTCTACTAGTCGACTGCCCCCTGGACCAGTCGACGGCTCCCTGAAAATCCCATTTTCAGCATTTCTGACCCAATTTCAGAAACGCACCAGAAATTCCACAAATCTCTAAAATTTTTCAAATTTTGTGGAGAGGTTTGTGGTACCCATATCTACTTGGGAAAATACATTCAACCATGTATCTATCACCATTTTCAAGATTGATACAAAACCCAAAACTAGCTAAATGGTTTAATTGAACCTTGATCTTAATTGAACCTTGATCTAAAGTCTTAATTTTGACATCCTCTTGATGTCTCTGCCCATACCAACCCACAATGCATCCCTAGCATTGATTTATATGACATTTATACAGCAAAAATCAATTTTCATGCAATATGACCCCAATGTCATATTTCCATGCATGATACACAAATTTAATGTGCCAAAACCATTGAATTGAGACTCAAGTCCGTCTCCAATTCCCTTGGCACACTTCATGACCCGTCTAGACTTCCGAGAGGAATCCTCCTAGGATCCATAAACCATGGGTCCCAACTTGGCTCCTAGAGCTCCCCCTTAAACTCTTAGCCTTAGCCACCTCCCTAGGTGACTCAACAAACGCTAGACCACACCGGTGTACCTCTGGTGACTCTCAGTCTACAACCCTAACCTTCTTAACCTTGGACCCCTTGTCCTTAGTTAAGACATTCTTCTTACTTTTAAATGACATTCCCTTGCCATTCTTGGACTTCCCCTCTTTGCCATAGTTATATGCTATCATCGCATATTTCTTTTCATTGGCATCGGAGAACTTAGATCGGTATCCTAATCCCGATCTATCATTGTTGGGTTTTTGACTACCCGACATCATACCTAAACCCTTAGATTCAATAGTGAATCTATCTAGGGTCTTCTCTAATTTCTCAAGCTTTGCCCTTAGAGCTTGATTTTCCCTTTCGAGGTTCTTAAACCTAGAATCAACATGCCCACCTTGGACATTCCTAGACCTACCCATCCTAGGCATGTGTCTCCCCTTCTTGGGGTTAATGCCTTGGTCCTTAGGTCTAATGGTCTTGGATTTATCATGATGCATGATTTTCCTAGGGTTTTGATCTACAATATTAACCCTACTCCTATCATGATATTTAAATCCAATGTTATGCATGGGTAAATAATTGACATTACTTCTAACATGCATGGAGGAATTTGAATTAAGTCTAAAGTTAGATATTACCTCCCTTACCCTTGTAGCTCCCCCTTGATGTGAGCTTTCCTTTTTCTCCTTCTTTTCCCATTTTCTCAAATGCTCTAATTTCTTGAATTCTCCTTTTCTTGAGCATTTTGTGTGGTAGTATCCTAGCTCACCACATGTGAAGCGTCTTATATGCTTCTTATCCTTCTTTGCTCCATCCCTACAACTCATGTTAGTTTTCAAATTATTTGAATTGAGTTTAGGGTTTACCTCTTTTTTCTTACCCAATGGACACTTGTCCTTGTATTGTCCCTTTTGATTGCACCCAAAGCAAATTATATGCTCCTTTGACTTTGCTTTGGTGGAGGTGGAAGCTTCTTCTTGCTCCTGTATTAAGGATGATCTTTCCTCCCCCTCAATCCTTGAAGTGGAGACTTCTTCTACTCCTTCCTTACTTGAGGATGTGGACGATTCCACTTTTTCCTCCTCTTCGGATGTTGACCTTGACTCATCTTTCGATTGATCCTTTTCCTTTTCTTGGACCGATAACCCCTTTTCCTTGGGCTCCTCTTCTCCTTGTCCTTGTGTCGACTTTTCATGTAGAGCTATCACTTTTCTCCATAGCTCATATGTATTTTTGTATTATCCTACATTGGACACAATATATGAAGGTAGTAAATTTAATACAACTCTAGTTACCTCCTTATCCGCCTCTGTTTCCTCCGTTTGTTCCTTGGTCCAATACCGAGGTCGAAGGTGTTTTCCATTCTTATCCGTTGGAGCTTCAAATGGAACTTCCAATGCGGTCCAATGATCCCAGTCCATTTGGAACCACGTTTCCAACCGCTTCCTCCAATATTCGAAGTCATCTCGATCGTATGGAGGTGGGATCCGAATATCCCATCCTAGCGGACCTTCCGATTCCATCTTCCTCTAGCTTTTTGCTCTCCCGACGATTAGTCCGTAGACGACCGAACCTTGCTCTGATACCACTTGTTAGGATCTTACCATTTGCTAGAGGGGGGGTGAATAACAATTCTCGTTTCTTCTTCTTACAATGTTAGCGTACGCAAGAGGAAATACTAATAACAAAATCAAACAATTGCTAACACGTCACCTTTACGTGGTTCGGAGATAAAGCTCCTACTCCACGGTTGTCCGTAAGTTAGACGATCCCGATCCGTCGGTGGATGACTCCCTGGAAGACCTCTGTCTAGCTCGTGTAGCTCCTTGTGGGTGGAGAAACCTCGCCACAATCCGGACAACACTTTTGAGCACCTAGACTACTAAGTGGCCTTTAACCAAAGCCAATTTCATCAAAAACTCTCAGCCAAAATCGAGCCCCTTTAAATAGTGCTCAAGGCTGAGAAACCTGCTACTAGTCGACTGGCCCCACCTAAGGCACTACAACTCTCACGACTCAGCTGACTCTTTACCAGCAGCCTCGATCTGTTGCTTTCGCACCCTCTTCGTCTTTGGCTCCCATCCCTCAGATGCGCACACAAACCCTCGGCTTGCCTCCATGCCATCCTTCACGCATGCCTCGAAGTCTGCGTCTCTCGGCTCATCGTCCCTGCTCCAGCAGCCTCGACCTGTTGCCTTTAAGCCCTCTTTGACTTTGGCCCTCGTCCCTCAGATGCGCACACAAGCCCTCGGCTTGCCTTCATGCCATCCTTCACATACGCCTCGAAGTTTGCTTCCCTCGGCTCATCGTCCCTGCTTTGTCCACGGTCCCTCGGATGCACACACAAGCCCACGGCTTGCCTCCATGCCATCCTTCACCGTACCCAAAGCCGTCCAACTGAGTCAATGTGTATCCTGCAAACCTACACACTCCAATACACATATCAAATACAAGGGTGAACCTAACTTAAACTCTTTGCCCAAACATCAAAACACATGATCACACCGGACCATAGATTGCCCCAACAAGAGGTAGCAGAACCCAAGTATAAGTATGATGCAGAACAGTTAATTCCTCGACCATAGCATTCTGCTAAAGAGGGTTACCACCAGCTTCTCTATACAACAAAGACTCAGAAAGATGATGAATTTAAGTAACAAAAGAAGCAAAGAAACTAGAATAACAACAATATGCAAAATTAAGTAATTTGGTAGACTTACGAGGATGTGTGACTGATGAGTAATTTGGTAGACTCACGAGGTGATGGAACAGTTGTAGGAGGAGAGACATCTCAAGATTACGAGATTCGGTGGAGTTGTCATGTAGAAGAGTAGCTGTGGGGGAGGCTTCATCGATGTTTCTACTAAAGGGATCAATGCGAATAACATCTGCATGAGTCATGTCATGAGGCAGAAAAGGTACAAAGAAGAAAAGAATATGCTGAAGAAACACAACATAACGAGAGACATATAATTTTTTACTGACTAGATCAAAACAACAATATCCCTTTCGACCAACACCATAACTAAGGAAGACTCAAAAAACAGACTTAGAGTACAACTTATCATGCTCGACGTGTGGTCGTAGAACAAAACAAGTACAACAAGAAACACATATAGAGGAATAATCAGTAGCACAACCATATAGTTTTTGAAAGGGAGATAAACCTGAATTATAAGAAGTTGGAATCTTATTAATTACAAGAGTAGCAGTAAGAACTACTTCTCCAAAGACACTAGGAACATTCACAGACAATAAGAATAAGCGGGTTGTCTCAACAGGAAGTTTATGCTTTCTCTGTGCAATCCCATTCTGTTAAGGTGTTTCTTGACATAAGATTTAATTTATGATACCTTTTGATGCAAGTAAATGAGAAAAACACATTGGAAATGTACTCACCCCCACTAATCACAATGAAAACACTTTATAATAGTTGAATGTTGAGTTTTGACAAAAATGTTAAAGTCATTGAAGATGGTAAGATAATCAGATCTGTGTTTCATAGGATAAACCCAAACATAACAAGTATAATCATCAATAAAATAAACATAATATCTAGATCTCCCTTTTGTAGAAATAGGAGAAAATCCCCACACATCAAAATAAACAAGATCAAAAGGATTAGAAGAAAAAGATAGACTTTTATTGAAAGGCAACCTAGAAAATTTTACAAGTTTACAACTACAACAATCAAAAATATCATGACTTTTTAAATGCTCTAATACTCCAGACGAAGCTAAAAATTAAAAATGAGACGTTGAACTACATGTTGTAGCAGCTACTGCACTTTACTACCGTATAAGTACCTACTATACATTGTAGCAGCTATTGTGCATACAACATGCATCACAAATTATTTTTTTCTCTGTACCATTGAAAATTATAATCAAAATTGAACTAAATTTCCCATTTTCTATCAATAGAAGAAACCTATTTTGATGATCAGCTATACATTCCCTAAGTTGTTGAAAATCGAAAATAAAAAATTAGGATGAAGTTTACATCAATAGAGGAGGCATTTTTGTTCTATAACTAATATGCACGAGAAGTTGGATTTAGTGCCAAAATAGGCAATAGTAAGAAAAAAAAGAGGACAAATGAAGTTGGATAGAAACAATTTATATACTTTAAAGAATGACATGCAAATTATAAACGGAATAAAGAGGCACTAGGTGATCAACGTCAAAGAGTAAAGAACACGTGGCAAAGTTAGGACAAGATGTAAGTAAAAAATTTTACTAACAGGCTGAGCCAAATTGGGTTGTCACAAACTTCATAGAAAGTCATTATTATCCACTTCGACTCCTTCAAAGATGCATTTACTATGCTCACATGATAATGTTTTTGTTAGTAGGAGCCCAATAGCCAATTATGTGATGATTGACTAGGGACTTTTTGTATTATATTCTATCATTAATAAAGGCACGTTTGGTTATTATACTTACTTTATATTTGTGTCAAATAACTAAGTATAATAATGTCCTTGGGTAGTAGGTTCTTATCTACATCATATCGATTGGTTGAATCGATAGTGAGATGATGTAGAGAATACTATACTAAACTATTCTTAGTCAAGCATTAATATTCAAGGATAATATTAATGCATGGAGACTAGCATGTAGGTCAACTGATGACTTGAGCTCACAAGTCATGGATATGTGATATCAAATTGACACATGGGTATACATTAAAGAATGTGTACTGAATTGACCCGTCATGAGAAAGTTTCATAGATTGTCATATGAGTATCGTAAACTTTCTCATGTGACTATTAGTAGGAATAGTCCTTAGACCTGAAGTCACTACGGTTCCCTACATAAGGAATTGTGTACTTTGGTATCATCAAACGTCACCCGTAACATGGTGTACTATAAAGGCGATCACTGGGTATGTAATAAATTATGCAAAGGGATGTGAGTGATGTAGATGGGATCTATCCCTCCCATATGATGGGAGTGATATCTGTGGGTCCCTTGATCGAGTATGACTACTAAAATACATGACCATGCTCAAATGAGTCAATATGAGATATTGAGCTCATTTATTTGAGTGAGTCTACTCGGGGATCAAGAAACACAAAGATTGATCGAGAATGACACGATATATGCCTCATTGGTCAATCTAGATATCAAGGATAGAGGACAAGGTCATACATTGTCATAGTCACGGAGGTTAAGTCGGATCTCGACTTTCTCGACACTTGGGTAGCAATGATGCATTGCTAGATGTCGTTCATTGCTTATGTGTCTAAAGTGGTTTAGACACATTGCCAACGTTATGAGAACCTATTGGGTCACACACTAAGGACACGATGCTTCGGAGATTAATTGATCTTAGTTTGACTAAGATTTTATCCGAATTGGATTAATTGAGTTAGACTCAAGTGAATCCAATTAGATTATGGGATTGAGTCTAATTTGAGTTAGACTCATCTAGATTAGACTCAACCACTTAATTATGGATAATATTCATTAAATGGTTTAATGAAAATTATTTAAGAGGAAGACTAAAAGGTATTCTATTCATTAGATGAATAGAATATTAAGAGTCTCAAGGGATACCAAAAGGCTTGGTATTCATTGGGTTTTATTAGCATTAAGATGAGAGGAGCTAAAGGGACAAAGACCCTTGGTATTCATTAGATGAGTATAAATACCCCCTCTTGTCAAAGGCTAATAGTGAGCACTTCTCTTCTTCTTCTTTTTTCCTCCTTGTCCAAAACTCCCTAGTGGAGGTTCTTGTACTTTTGTGAACCATCCCAAGTTGCTAGCACAACTAAGGTAGTTCCTCTCCGAGGCAAAGATTGCGTTCATGTGGATACGCATAGAGGCACGAACACTTGAACGTGCAAGAGATCTGGCATACCTGGGATAAGCGGGATAAGCGAATGACACACGCCAAAGGTATACCTATAAGATAGGATTTTTTTTTTATAAATTCACTTTGTATGAGTTTTCTTTCGCATGGATCGCTCAAGGGATCTTATTTCTGCTGTGAATTTTAAATATTTTTTCCCATAGATCCGTACAATTTTTACAGTTAAGAAAGCATTACTTAACAGTTTTCAAAGGCTAATATCCCAACTAGTCAACAAATTCAATTATTGGATATAGAGTATGGAGGGCCTAAGCATGTAGGTTATACAGAAAGGGATATTAGAAACTTTGAGAATGATCTAAGGGATAAACAAAAGGGTACTGATGCCAAATCACTGGTTGAGTTATTTGCATCTAAGAAAAAGAAGAATTCAATTGTTTTCTTTTATTATGAGACTGATTCAACTAACAGATTCACTAGGTGTTTTGGGTGAATCATGTATTAAGGAAGGTATATAGTGTCTTTAGTGATGTAGTTGTATTTGATATGATATATAACACCAACAAATATGGGATGTTTTTTACACCCATTATAGGAGTTAATCATCACCTTTAGACCATTATGTTTGGTTGTGGATTTCTAAGTGATAAGAAAACTGAGTCATTTGTTTGATTGCTTACGAAATTCATAAAAGATATACCTAAAGATCCACCAACTGTGATCATCATTAATCAAGATCCAGCTAAGACGAAAGTATTACACAAGTTTTCCCTCAAATAATATATCAAGTTTGTTTATAGCACATACTTAATAAATTCCCAAATAAATTAACCTCTTTGCATTTTCGCAACTACTATCAAAGCATAATCTTAAATATGGATATTTGGAGGGGTTAAAATGCATAAAACCCGAACAACTAAGGACTTGATATGGATTTACAAAAGGTGAGGGGCCTTTTTGCAAAAAGGCCAAACCTAAAAATCCCCTCTTCCTTTCCTTTTTCTTCTTTTTCTCTGAAAAATCCCCCTCCTCCCTCGATGTAGAAACTGCCGCCACCCTCGCGAGTTTCTTCCCCGACGCTGACACCCCACGCACGCAAGCAGTTCGCAACTCCACTTCCTTCCCCTCGTTGATTGCCACCGAAGATTTACTCCTCTTCGCAAGCTCGGCACGCCACAACCCACTCCTGTTGCAATTCTCTTCTCGTGCAAGGACACGACAGCGACGCTTCCTCCCTCAGCCATCGTCGGAAAACCGCAAGTCCTCTTTGTTCGTTTCTTCCCGTGAACCAAGCGGCAATCCTCTTCCCCGACCTTTGCTCGACGCCGACCATGGCGCAACCTTCACTTTTCTTCCTTCTCATGCAATTCCGCTGCCCAGTCGTCAGAGCCGTGTTGCCTTCCACTACTGGTTTCGGTTATGCATAGGAATCCTCTTCATGTCCCCGGATTAAAATTTTATTAATTAAAACAAATCCGGATGGAGATGAATTACCCAAGCAACCATTTCATCATCGTACTAATCGACTTGAGTGATCGCTTGAACAAACTTGTTGTTCAAGCAATCTAACTCGTCTAGTCGATTAGCCACGGAATAGACAATGAATAGATCGTCAGTTTTTGTATTTATCTTCGGGGTCCATGATAATAATTAACATACAATGAACTAAGAACAAGAAACAAGAATTATACCTCTTGTTTACCTCTTGGTCTTCTACCGTATGTCCTATACTCTTCTTGGACGTCGTTGTTAGGATGTATACTAAAATCCTAGCTTTTATATAGACATCTACATTTTGAAATGAGAATCGCAAGATCACTATTTGTATATTTATATTGGTTATTTATGTGTATATTGTCTAATACTTTACATTGTAGATAACATGGTGTGTGGTGTTACACAGAAGATCATGTTATCAGTCCCTTATAGAGTATAAGTAGAGGCTTACAACCTAGATGGTTTTGGACAAACCATTGGCATGATTGTAGTGTAATTTGGTATTGGCTTATCTTGACCATAGAATTACACTAGTACACTTTGTGTGTATCGAGCAAGACCGACATAGAGGTGATTCAATTTATACTGACTATATAATTGAATCAGACTTCAGTTATATGGAGTACATGCTCTTAATCCCAATATAATAACGGGCACATGTACTTAATATTTATTTCTTTGATTTACCAATGGACGAGATTTATTTGTTAAATCGATAGGCCCGGTAAGTTAGAAAATAATATTATTTACATAGTGTGTCGTTGATAATAGAAGGAAATCGTGTCCTGGTGAGTCAGGTTGATGATGCCCCCTTGAGGAGCTCATAAAGCTCATCATGTTAAATCCTGCAGGTGGACTTGGTCCGACATGATGATAAGGTTGAGTGGTATTACTCATGGAGTTAGATATTAATTAATTAAATTGTTAATAATTTAATTAATTAATGGGCATTCGATATCTTAAACACGGGGAGATTTTGTACTCATAATAGGTGGAGCCCATATTTAAATATGGGGGTTGGTGAGGTAGATCAATGGTGATCCTCTAGTGGAATGGATCATCATTAATGGATCAGGCCTTGATCCATTGGGTGGTCAAGACCCAACTCCTCCTCATGATCCTTATTGTAGCCTATATATATCTCATAGAGTCATGAGATCGACCAAGACATCCCATTAATCATTCAACCCTAAGCCTCTTCTCTCTTCCTCTCTCTCTCTCTTCTCTCTCCTAGGGCAAAAGGGTGTCGGCGGTGCAAAGAGGTGGGCGGCCGAGTGTTGTGGAGGAAGGAAGAAGATTTCTTCCATCTTCTCTTCTTCTTCTTCACCTTCTCATCTCTCCACTAGAGGCCAGCGCAACCTAGGCTTGCGGCTTCTCCATCTTGTGGTGGTAGTTGTCGCCGCAAGCAAGGAAGAGAGCAAGGAGAGTTTTTGGCCAAGGGATTGGTGTGTAGGAGGAGATTCTCTTCTTCTCCATCTTCTTCCTCTTCTTTTGCATCTCCTCTTGTGGTCGGTGTTCCCTTGGAGCAAGGTGAAGGGTCGGCGGAAGTAAGGTGGTAGTGGTTTGGCCAGCGGCACAAGGTGGAAGAAGAAATATATTCTTCCTCCATCTAGGGTTTCGGCACATACAAGAAGGGAAGAAAGAGAGGCTTTGGTGACTTCGGTTCTTGGAAGATCGTCGCCCACACGACGTCCAAGAAGGGGATAGGTCATACAGTAGAAGATCGCAAGGTAAACGAGAGGTATATCTTCTTGTTTGGTTCCTTTTGATCTTGTTTGTTTAATTATCATTTTATGTTAATTATTGTTTAATTAATTATGATAATTAATTATCATGGACCCCGATGATAAACACAAAAATCGGCGATCCACTCATCGTCTTTTCCGCGGCTAATCGGTTGGATGTGTAACGACCCGGCCCCTCGGCCCCTTGGGCGGCCCAACTGGCGGCCCACTTGCGGCCCAATTGGCGGTCCCATGGGCAACCCAACTGGCGGCCCATTTGACGACCCCTTATGACGTCAACCGACGACCATTGGCCGTGCCGTTACTCACAAGTACTTCCCACCCCTGGCCAGTGGATTTTTGCCTTCCTCAGGATTCGAACTCTAGACCTCCAGGCTAAGTACTAAAGTTTATGAATCCTGATACCAATTGAGCTACAGCTCACTTGGTACCAGGATTCAGGAACTATTGTGCTTGTCCTGGAGGTCAAGGGTTCGAATCCTGGGGAAGGCAAAAACCCACTGCCAGGGGTGGGAAGACCGTAGGGTCGCCAGCCTACAGGGTTGCCTGCGGGGACCATAGAGGCGGGGCCGCTACATAAAAAGGCGCCTTTTTATTGTAACGACCCGGCCCCTTGGCCCCTTGGGCAGCCCAACTGGCAGTCCACTTGGCGGCCCTCGTCCCCTTGGGCGGTCAAATCCCATTTGACGGCCCCTTTGGCGATCTCTTGGGCGGTCGTTACTCACAAGTACTTCCCACCCCTGGCCAGTGGATTTTTGCCTTCCCCAGGATTCGAACTCTATAGCTCAATTGGTACCAGGATTCAGGAACTTTAGTACTTAGCCTGGAGGTCTAGAGTTCGAATTCTGGGGAAGGCAAAAATCCACTGGCCAGGGGTGGGAAGTACTTGTGAGTAACGACCGCCCAAGAGATCGCCAAAGGGGCCGTCAAATGGGATTTGACCGCCTAAGGGGCCGAGGGCCGCCAAGTGGACTGCCAGTTGGGCTGCCCAAGGGGCCAAGGGGTCGGGTCGTTACAGGATGAGTTTGATTGCTAGAACAATATGTTTATTCAAGCGGTCGCTCGAATTGGTTAGCAAGATGATGAGTTGGTTGCTTGGGAAATAGTTCTCCATTCGGATTGAAAAATTTTAATCCGGGGATATGGAGAGGTTTCCCATGCGTGATCAGGAATCCAACAGTCGTGTGGACGACGATCATCCATGAAACGAAGTCACCAAGGCTCCTTCTTCCTTCTCCCACTTGCGCCGAAACCCTAACACCAAGGTGGTGTTGCGCCGGCCACCAAGGGGTGTTGCTTCTCCTTCCTTTGCTTACGCTGATCACCAAAGAAGGAGCACCTTCTTCACGCCAACCCCAACGAAGAAGAAATGAAGAAGAGGAAGAGGAAGAACAAGAGAAAGAGTCCTTCTTCTTCAACTAAACCCTAGCCGCCAGCCCTTGTTCTTCCTCTTTTCTTGCCGCCGGCCAACCTCAAGAGCAAAGGTGGCGCCGCCTCCTCTCTCCACTTGTTTCCATGCACTCTAGGGAAGAAGAGAAGAGAATGATGAAGAGAAGAGGAGGAAGAGATGAGTTTCTTCCTTCCCTAATCCTTGCGCCACCTCCCTTGCTTCACCTTAGCTGCTAGCCACAAAACCTAGGAGAGAGAGAGAAGAGAGAAAAGAGAGGCCTTAGGGTTGTGTTGTATATCTTGGTCTCATGACACATGAGGTATATATAGGCTACAATAGGGACCATGAGGAGGAGTTGGGTCTTGGCCTCCTAATGGATCCAAAGCCCGATCCATTAATGATAATCCAATCCACTAAAGGATTATCATTGAATTACCTCACCAACCCCCATAATTAAATATGGGTTCCACCATATTATGTGTACATAATCTCCCTGTATTTAAGATCTCGCATGTCCATTGATTAATTAAATTACTGACAATTTAATTAATTAATATCTAACTCCATGAGTAGTACCACTCAACCTTATCATCATGTCGGACCAAGTCCACCTGCAGGATTTACATGATGAACTTTATGAGCTCCTCAAGGGGACATCATCATCCTAACGCATTAGGACACGGTTTCCTTTATAATCAATGGCATACCATGTAAATAATATTATTTCCCAATTTACCGGGCTCATTGATTTAACAAATAAATCTCGTCCATTGGTAAATCAAAAAAATAGATATTAAGTACATGCACCCATTATTATATCGGGATTAAGAGCATGTACACCATAATATCTGAGGTTTGATTCAAATATATAGTCAGTATAAATTGAATCACCTCTATATCGGTCATGTTCAAACAATGACCTTTACTCGACGCCGACCATGGCGCAACCTTCCCTTTTCTTCCTTCTCATGCAATTCCGCCGCCCAGTCGTGAGAGTCGTGTTGCCTCCAACCTCGTCTCTGGTCGTCGGGCATGGGTGATCTTTGCTTCCTGATCCGTTGTCGGCGATAATACTTGGTAAGTTGTTGGGCTTGGATGGAAGGGTTGTAATGGGAATGTAATTGGCGTTTTGAATTGGTTGTAGCAAATTTGTTTTGAAACAAGTGATATTAGCATTTGTATAGGTGTTTGATGTTGGATCAGTAACATTGTGGTTGATTTCTATTCCGGAAGTATTAGGTTGGATAGCTATTAGGTTTGAGTTCCTATCATGCTATTAGGATGGATAGCTGTTAGGTTTGAGTTCCTATCATGCTATTAGGATGGATAGCTGTTAAACAACTAAGTAGTTGATCTTGCTATGAGGTTGTTGATTTTGTGAGACTGCTGTAGGGTTCATGGCTTGGGTTGGTTAGCTTGGTCTTATTGATGTTCCTTGTTGGATTTGGAGTTTGTTTAGGGTTGTTTATGATATTTGTTTGCTTTAGATGAGGTAAATTAAGGATAATATTAATTTAAATTTGGTTTAAATCATAGATCGGACGTTATTCCTTGAGTTAAGATGGGTGTTTAACCTAATTGTGATAAATTAGGTTAAGAAGGAATTTGTTGTTATTTGGGGATTTATCTAAATATATGTTGTAATTAGGATGTATCCTAATCATGTTTAGTATTTTATTTGGTTAATTTATTTAATTGTATAAACAGCTTAACTCTAATCTTGATACAGGACTTTCACCATTTATGTGTGTACGGTCGCGGGGGTTCTTTCGATTATGTTCTACAATTAAGGCAGATACTTCTCCTTTGTTTTCTGTAGATTATTGAACTTAAATGCATGACTATTTGATTTCTGAGTAGGACTGCTTTATTTTATTCTTGTTCTTTTGATATCATCTTTTGATACTTTATTGTTTGATTTTTGAGTTAATTAAATTTATATCCATACAGTCTCATATGTTGACTTCTTGATATGTAAAGTACAGCTTGTAAGTGAGTATTTGGAAATAATCATTAAACACAACTAGAGTTTGGTTGACATTAGAGATACCCTATCCATTAGTTTAGTTGCATGTTTAGTGATTCTGGTATTTATTTATTATATCGTTGCATTGTTGTCACTTGATTGATTGTGCATTTAGTATCATGCACCATATCTGCATAGTTGAATGCTGACGAGTATCGACTCCCATATGGTTATGCCCGTCGTTAGTCATTTAGTTGATCTGCCCATTCAACCACTCATCGTGGTAGTTGCTAGAGTGCAAGCAACTGTCCTGTTATGCCACACTCGACCATTTATGAGTAGTGGATATTGGAGTTATAGGCAAGCAGTTGACACCCTCAATGTTATTTTCGAGGGATACCAGAGCTGTTGGTGGCTTCCCCTTTTTCCTGGGTCTTTAGAGTAGTTAACTCCCCAACATCCTATCTACTCAACCACTTGTACAAGTGGTAATCGTTGGAGTGCGTACAATTATCACATCCCTACCCACTCGGCCATATAGATATGATGTGATGGCGGCTTGATTGGTGTCAGGGGTGACACATATCATTGCATCATATACACTTATTGCATTTTGTATTTTCTTGTGGTTGTTGTATTTATATGAGCTATAGTTGCTGCATTTGGTTGACATGCATGTATGCTTTGTTATTCTATTATCATTCTGTTTCTCACATGCCTAGATGTTATTCTGTTTTTAGAGACTGTATACTGTTGTTTCTTTCTGCTTGTTATACCCTTTTATTATTATGTCATGTGTTTATCTGCTTTTATACCCGCAGAGTCTGCCCGGACTCACCAACCCTACCATCTAATTCTGTTTCAGGTAACAATAGATGGATTACTTGGAGCCAGGAGAGGATCCTATTGTCAGTCCCTCGGTGTCGAGCCCGTTTGGAGTTTTTCCCACATTTACTTTGTCTTCCATACTTCCTTTATTTCCGTATTTATTTATATTGATTTGGTTTTTATTTGTCTTAGTAGAGTTATGTTTATGCATTATTGGACTGGTATGTCTGTCGTTGTGTTTATTTCTGAGTTTTAATCGGGATATGTAACTTCTTTTACTTCTGTCTTTTATATTGTTATTAAATGCGTAGTTGTGAAAATTTTCTTTACTATTTTGCTGACAGTCGTATGAGGCTGCGCTATTTATGGATGAGAGATATGTATAACTGTTCCAGATTGTCTACCGTACAGGGAAGACGCTGCCCGATTTTCGAGTAAGCATGGGCCTCTGAGGGCGTAACACATAAAGAATGTGATTATGAACTCCTCAACACCCGATGAATTTGAGAAGTCATAGGAAAATGTTATCAAGTGTTCTGACTTGGAGAAAAATGATTGATTATCGTTGATGTATAAATTATGACAAAGGTGGGTCCCATAATATATTAGCTATGTATTTTGTGCTAAATGTCAAGTAGTCAAACATCTGAAAGTTCACATTTATTTTTCAAAATGCATTTCTCAATTAAGAACTCATTAATGGATTTTATCACTCGTTTCAATAGAGCATTGTGACACCAAAGACATAAAGAGTTAGTTGCCGACTATATTGATATGAATGAGCATCTGAAGATTAAGACAAACTTACTAATGGAAATCCAAATGGTTAGGTTGTACATAAAAAAGGAAATGGTTAGATTTTTAAAGTGAAATAAGTAAGAGTCATGATTATTATATACAACAAGTATTCACAGGTGTTGAAATAATAATGGTTTATCATATCATGAATTTTCAAAGTTGTTCATCCTCAAAATCAAGCGTGCTCACACATGATAAAAGAGGGAATAGATATCCTGTAGCTATAGGAAATTTGAGTTCGAGAGCATTCCATGTAGGCATATGTTGGTTGTTTCCATATCAACCAACAATGGACAAGAAATGCAAAGGTTGGAGCAATATATGTTTTGGGTGAGCAAAATTTCATCGATAATCCAGAAAGGCTTTTGATGTCAAGACACTTAAGGTTATCCTAAAAAACTACAATATTAATTGATAATACATCTTTGACTAATGAGGGGGCATACTTCTTGGATAAACAATTCGATTGTATATATAGTAAAATTCAAGAGATAAACATTAGTAGAATAGAACCAAAATCTGAATATACAATTACCTCTAGGTGATTTGACCTCTGATATGTGAGCATGTCTTTTAGTTCTTTGCAAATACCACACCCCCACTGTGAACGCTATATCTAGACTTATACAAACATGTGCATACATAAGACTTCCTAGGGTTGATGAATAAGGGAATTGTTTCATCTCTTTTATTTCAAGTTCAAATCGTGGACACTAATACAAATGAACCTATCACATCTAGACACATGTGTATCACCAGGTGCACAGTTCTATACGTCATACCATATACGAACATTTTCAATATAGGTCTTCTATGAAAGCCCAAAAATGCCTTTAGAATAATCATGACATATCTGTGTGCCTAAAATAAAGAATGTTTTACCAAGATCTTTCATTTCAAAATAATTGGATAGAAATAACTTGATTTCATATTGCAGACCTTTATTATTGTTTGTAAGTGTAGGTCCCAATACACTGGATAGAGGGAAGGTGAATAACCCTACAAAAATTAACTCAATCTTTTGCTTCTAACATAGCAAAGATAACACATTAGTTAGCAGTTAAAATAATTACGAACATAGATAACAAAAAGAAAAGAGGCTCTGAATATTACTTGGTTGCAATCGGGGAGGTTACTAATCCAAGGTGTGTGTTGAAAAACTCACTAATGATCTCTTTCGTAGAAGGTGGAGAAACCTCTTATAATCTTTAGAAAGCTCAAAAAGACTAGGAAGAATGAATTGCAATTGTTGTGTTTTAATCCTAGCTCTAAGAGCTAGTTATAACCCAATGACCAAAGTGACCGTTTGTTGATGTGACATTTAGGATGCCTTACATGCGACTTAGGGCACCTTGGATGGATAAGTTTTATCTACGCAACAATGATGACCTAATCAGCTACTGTTCAATTTAGGGCGCCTTAGTTTATACCGAGGATGCCTTATTTCCAAACTAGGGTGCCTTCAGTCTGAACTGAGGCACCCTCACACCTTTCTATGGCAGCTCCAATATTCACACCTGAGGCACCCTCAATCACAAGTAGGGAGTCTCGAGTCTTCAAGGTCAGCCTCCGATTTGACCCTTTTGGACTCCTCTTGCTTGGGTGATGCTCTGACTGTCCAGAGTTGAGCTCACCCAAAGCCAACTCTGACCTTCTCCTCGAACAAGCTTCCTCTCGGCTTTTTTCCCTCGGAAGTCATGCATGCTCTTCTCGTCCACAGGTGTACCTTACGCAGCTGCTCATCCCTCGAATGCACCGAACTTGTCGGCTCCATTCCTCATGCCTTCTTTCTCGCTCGTTGTGTCTTCCACTCGACTTTTTGTGCTCCTAAGCTCCTGCACACTTAGACACAAGGATCAAATACCACCAGACCTAACTTAACTCGGTTGACTATATCAAAACCAACCTGTGATGCTTACAATCTCTCCTTTTTGATGTGCATCAACCCAAGTTAAGTTAGGATAAACCAAACATGAAATAACATTGTTTATTATAAAACAATGAAACAAAATATGCAATTGAGTACAAGTAATATTGTAATTAAATTAAAAAAACATTTGCAATAACTCCCCCTAACTTAACCCTCAAACTCTCCCCCTTTGATCACATAAAAACAAATAGGGTAAAAAAAAAGCAAAACTATAGAAAAAATTGAAAACTTTCTAAGGGGTAGTTAATCATAAATCTAGATTTTCTAAAAAAATTTAACTTAACAATTTTTAAGATATAATGTTGGTGTCCCGGTTGGATTTGATGTGATCAACCAAGTTAGATTAAGTTCTGTTGTTATTTTGATCCCTTTGTCTAAGTGTGCAGGAACATAGGAGCGGAGGAAGTTGAGCGTAAGATGCAGTGGATGAGAAGGATTGCACGGGGAAGTAAGCCGACTGGCTCGATGCATCCGAGGGATGCAGAAGCTACGAAAGAGTACACTCGTGGAGCGAGAAGGACGTGTGCGATGTCCGAGGGATGAGAAGCTGGAAGAAAGGGCGCTCGAGGGGCGAAAGGTCAGAGTCGGGTTTGGATGAGCCTAACTCCGGTTGGTCAGAAATCACCCAAGAAGACCCAATAGAGATTGGTCTGCAAGCTGTTTACCAAACTTGACTCAGGCACCCATATGCATAGGGGTGCCCGACACCCCTATGCATACAAGCGCCCGAGAGCCTATTCTATCAACCTAGGTAGCCGTTTGCGATCGTTGAGTATCGGATAACAGACAAACCATGTGTTAGGCACCCACAACCACTCCGGCACCCCTATAATGCCATGTCAGCAAATAGATAGAACTAATCGGGACTATAAATAGGCCCCCAAGCTCAGTTCCAGACTATCAATCAACTGCATATGAATTGTCTCTTATTTTCTTTCATCTAGTGCTATAAAGTCTGTAAAAGGTTTCTCTGCCAGAAGGAGATTTTGATATTGAACTTCAACTGTCTTGGATTAGCAACCACCTAGGTTGCAACCAAGTAAATTTTTGTGTCTTAGCCTTTTTATTAGTTGAATTAGTTTATGTTTATTTTATTTAATTGTAGCAACTAATCTGGAATCTTTGTGAGTCGCATAAAAGATTTATTTTTATTTTACAGCGCACTTCACCCCCCCTCTTGCCGGTCCACCTCAACCCAATAAGTGGTATCAGAGCCAGGACGCCGCAGAAGGACTAACCACCAACTGCAGCAAATTCTAAAAAATGGTTGGACCAGTGATCTACTCACAAAATTTGAGGGGGAGCTCGCAGCATGGAAAAGGAAAATGAAGGTATTTTCACTACTAATTATGAACTATTACTAACTATGAAAAATGATTTTTTAACTCCGAAAGATAACGAAGGAAAGATCAAGGAACCTGACTCCTGGAACAAAAAGGAGCAAGCGGACGCTATAGCGAATGGAAAGACGGAATTCTAGTTGCTGACCATCCTTCTCGAATAAGATGTCAATCGAATCGGGAAGTACGACTCGGCAAAGAAACTTTGGAAAAAGTTCCTGGAATTGCACGAAGACATCTCAGAGGAAAAATTGGTGCGACGAGACATTCTACGAAGCCAGCTTACCAACCTCTGAATGGTAGATGGATAATCAGTCGCCCAACTACACTCTAAGGTAAAAGAGCTAATCACAAGCCTTGAGAATCTCGGAGAAAAGTTATCAAATCACGACGCTCAATGGTACGCACTAAATGCTTTTCCAAGAACCCCGGATTGGACCTCAGTAATAGACGCATATTTCATTTCAAAAGACTTTGAGGTAAGTACTCTAGAATAGCTTTTTTTATTTTAGAACTTCACGAATCTCTGTGTGTACAGAAGAGCGAAAAACTGGACAACGCCGCTCTGAACACGAGGAGAAACCAGATCAAGGAGGAATCGTCAACGAATGATGAAAATACGATGGAAATGGTAAAAATCTTAAAAGTTTCTTTAAAAAGGCTAATCAATTTTCAAAGTTTCAGGGTAAAAGACGATCTTCAAAGAAACATACAGTCCGATGCTATAACTGCAAAGAGGAGGGTCATCTAAAAGACCAATGTCCCAAACTCAAAAACCAGTTAAAGAAAAAGAAGGCGCTGAAAGCCACCTGGGACGAGACCTCGTCTAATGAATCGGAAGCTAAAGAATATGCTGTTGGTGCCCCAGTTGGTTTTGATGTGATCAACCAAGTTAGGTTAGGTCCTGTTGGTTTTAATCCCTCTGCTAAGTGTGCAGGAGCTTAGGTACGGAGGAAGTCGAGTGTAAGACGTAGCGGACGAGAAGGATTGTGCGGGGAAGTGAGCCGACGGGCTCGGTACAATCCGAGGGACGCGGATGCTGCGGAAGAGTACACCGGTGGAGCGAGAAGGACGTGCACGGTGTCCGAGGGACGAGAAGCCGGGAGGAAGGACGCTCGAGGGGCGAAAGGCCGGAGTCGGGTTCGGGTGATCCTAACTCCGGTTGGCCGAAAATCACCCAGAAGACGAAGAATCAAAATGACTGGTCCAAGCGCCCAAAAGAAAAAAGAAAATTATTTGGTGCCAAGAAGATTCGAACCTGTGACCACACTGCTGGATATCTCCATACTTACCGAATGGGATAAACAGGTGATGTGAATAAGTTGATGTGAGCCGAAGATAAAGTTAATCACCTGCTGCGAATAGAAGCAAAGTTTTAATTAAACTTTATCTTCTAAAGGATAACCTTATCCTTTAATCAGATCTAATGGATGCAGTTTAATCCCATCCAAGATTAACTGTCCAGATTATATCCATGGATCAACGGCCAAGAGAAAATTCATCAAAAATCAACAATCCAGATTTATTCTCTTAGGCTATAAATAGGCTTAGAGATTTAGCTTTAGGAATCAATCATTTTAATCATTCTATTGTAACTCTCTCTATAGTCTAGTGTGCTTTTATTGTAAGGCTTCTCCGCCACAAGGAGATTTTAATTGAGCGTCCACTGCCTTGGAAGCAACGTTCTTAGTTGCGACCAAGTTTTTTTTTAAAGACGAGTGCCTTCCATTTCATATTTCGTTTCCGTCTATTCACCCCCCTCTAGCCGGACCAACCCGATCCAACATATGCTAGACTTGCGCTAATAGCTAGTCATCAAGAGGAGAGCACTAAAGAAGGGGGAGCTACGCCAGAAAAACTAACATGAAGGGGGAGTCCCTCATTTCTAAAGTGACCCGATAAGTAAGGTATGTTTCCTCCCTCACGATCAATTGTATTCTAGAATAAAAGTGATGCTTAAATCTAACTGTAAATTAGAAAAAAAATTGAGAATTGAAAATTGAATTGATTAGTGCATGTTCTTCTGATGTTTCTGATAAAATAAAAAATAAAAATGTTAATTTGAGAAATTTAGTTGAATAATTAGAATTTGATATTATATGTTCACGCTAATAGAAAGACAGTTATCCTGATAATTTGAATTAGTATATTAAAAATCATAAGAGCTAACTTAGAAAAGTATCAAAGAACTTTATTCCTCTGAAATTTTTAATTAACCCCGTATATAGGAACTTATTTTGGATTCCTAAGTCATTACTAAATTAATATTCATTCATTATATATTTTAATGCTAACAGTTTTTTGTTATTTTTTTCAATCAACATATTTTTTTCTCTTCATTATTTTACTTTCTTTAAAAAATGATTAGCAGCCCAATTTTATATTGATAAAATTATGTTCATATTTTTCCTCAATACATGAATGCTTTCTTTACTTACTATGATTTTTGAGATTTTTTCTATTATTTTTCGAATTTTTACGATTTTGCATTCAAAATTCAAGTTTTAAATTTTAAAATAATTTAAAAAAAAAAGTATTTTCCCAGATTTGTTTTTCAGATCTAGATATGATCAGTAAACCTCAGTAAAACTTTATTCAATTTTTTTAAAGTGTTTTTGAATTTTAAATATTTGTTTTTTAAAAATTCTACTCTATTAGTATTTGATTTCTTTTTGGATGTAGATAACGTATTTAAAGTTTAAAATTTTTGTGCAAGCTCAAAACTCTATTTTTCACCTATACAAAAATTTTCAGATTTTTCTAACATATATTTGACTTTCTATGAATCCTTTTTTGAAACTTGATCATTAATTTTAAATTTTGATAGAAAATTATTTTTATCAAAATCCGATATTTCTAGATCTACTCTTCATCTATTGAGTTAAATAAAATTTTCTCCAAATTTTTTTTCTATCTTTCCCTTTCTCTAGTTTTTGTTGTGCCCTAATTTTTTTGCTGCGATCAAAGGGGAGAGTAGCTTAAGTAGCTCAAGTTCAGGAGGAGGTTGTAATTTTTATTTGCAAATATTTCTTTCAAGCTTAATTGTATTAGTTAGTATTATTTCTTTTAATCTTAACCCTAACTGAACTTGGGTTGATGCACATTAAAAAAGGAGAGATTGTTGGTGCCCCGGTTGATTTTGATATGATCAACCAAGTTAGGTTATGTTCTGTTGTTGTGTTGATCCCTCTGTCTAAGTGTGAAGGAACTTAGGAACGGAGGAAGTTGAGCATAAGACGTTGTGGACGAGAAGGATTGCATGGGGAAGTAAGCAGACGAGCTCGATGCATCCGAGAGACGCGGAAGCTGCGAAAGAGTACACAAGTGGAGCCAGAAGGACATGTGCGACATCTGAGGGATGAGAATCCGGAAGGAAGGACACTCGAGGGGCGAAAGACCAGAGTTGGGTTCGAGTGAGCCTAACTTCTGTTGACCAGAAATCACTCAAGAAGACTCGCTGGAGACTGGTCAGCAAACTGCTTACCAAACCTGACTCAGGCACCCCTATCCCATTCTTGCTTGAGGCCACCTCTTCTCCAACCACAGCACCTCCCTAGCTCCTCTTCATCGCCGTCGTGCGATTGAGAAGACCCGGAGGCTACCGCAGACCGCCCTCCCTCGGTCGATCGCTCTCTTCCTTCTTCTTCCTCGCTGCTCGCCAGCCTTGGATCAGAGCAGCCAAATCTGGGCAGAGAACTCTCAGTGCCGTCGTGTCAGTGTGTTCCTCTTCGAATGTGAATTAGTTTTCCTCTTGCGTTGTTGCCCTTCACCAAACCCAGAACCGAGGAAGAAGAAGAGGGTACGTGCGGTTTTGGGGTACTTCGTCTTCTATTTCTTCTTCTTCTTCTCCGTTGTTGTGCGTCGGGCAGATGTAAGGTTCCTTCTGTTGGATTGGAATATGTTTTGGATGGAATTGGGATAAAGGTTTACCATCGCTTGTTGCTAATCTCATTCATGAAATTGGGGGTTCACTGTTACATTCAATTTTTTTTAAAAAAAGAAAAATCTATTTCTATTCTACCATGAGTTGGGTTCCTTAGGCGGCGTTGGTTTTTTGGGAGCTTGCAAGTTATGCTTCCTTATTTGGAAATTTTTGGCAACAAGGGGTCTTAGGGATGTGTGCTTATTTTGGAGCTTGTTGGTGGTGTTGAGAAAATCGTGAGTTTGTGTGAGATCTGTTGTTGGAATAGGTTATGGCCATACCTTTGTTCTAATTTAGGGTTAGAACTAAGTTGAACCCAATCTTAAATTTGCGGAGTAGTTAGGAAGTTGTTATTTAATTAGGACTTAATTAAATGGAATAAGTAGAACGGATCTAATGATTGTGGTAGTGGGTTTAGCTATTTTAATTACTCGCATAAATAGCTAAATTTAATCATTGATACATGACTTTGATTTTGGGCTCACACAGTTGATCGTGGGAGGTTCTTTTGAATACACACGTCATTTCGAGGCGGGTACTTCTCCTTTGATTCTATAGTTCATTTTACCCTAAATGCATGGTTATTATATTTTCTGAGTAGGTTGATTTACCATGACTCCATTTCACTTATTTTTCCTACTTGATACTTATTCTTCGCTTGATCGTTGAGTTAAAAATCTAAATTTTCAATTATACAGTCTCGACTTTTATTTTTCTGATCCGAAGATTACCGCTAGTACGCATGTACTTTATATATATCATGTGACCTATCTAGGATTTAGTATGCATTAGATATACCCTATCCAATAGATTAATTACATACTGGTTGGTTATGGTTTTGGCTTGGGTACATGTGTGACTTATTGATTCGGTTGACCTGATGTTGGTATTATGTACCATATTGCATTGTTGCATGCTGGTGGTTATTGGTTTCCTTGTAGTTAAGCCCGCCGTTAGTCATATAGTGGTCTATCCACTCAACCACTCAGGGTAGTGGTAGTTGACAGAGTATGAGCGACCGTCCTGTCGTGCTACTTTCAACCACTCATGGGTAGTGGTAGTTGTTGGAGTAGTAGCCGGTAGTGACACCCCCTCTGTTATTTATGAGGGATAGGTAGAGAGGTTGTGCTCCCCCGTTGGGTACTAGAGCGGTTGTGCTCTCCTTCTTGGAGTTAGAGGTTGTTCCTCTTTGTTCTTGAGTATTAGAGCGGTTGTGCTCCTCTGGGGGTCTTTGATATAGAGCGATTGTGCTCCCCCTTTTTCTTGGGATTCGGGATTAAGGTTGTTCTCCTAGTATCCTGTCCACTCGACCACTCATAGGAGATGGATTTGTGAGTGAGTACAGTTGTCACAGCTCTTGCCCGATCAGCCTCGCAGATATGTGTGATGGTTGTAGATTGGTGTATAGGGGTGACACATGTCATTGCATCATTTGCATAAGATATATCTTGTATTTGTTTGAGCTATGATTGTTGCATTTGATTGACATGCATATATGTATTTGATTTGCATTTGTAATTTGATCTGGATCGGCTCAGTAGTACGAGTAGCTTATTGACTTGGTATGAGGGTTTCTGATCCTGCCCTGTAGGTATACTTTTGTATTTATTGTGTACTCTACTTTTTGAAGACTGTATACCTTGTTTCTATCTGCTTTAATTACCTTGTTTATACCATGCATTTATTTGTTCACTATATCCGCAAAGTTTGACCCCGAACTCACCACCCCTGCTTTTTCTTTTTGTTTCGGGTAGTAGATAGCTGTGTCTCGTGTCGCAAGAGAGGATCCATCTGCCTTCCCTTATTGTCGAGTTTTCTGGTTTGTATTGTGTTATAGTTTTCTAAAGATGTTATTTCGTTCTATTAGTGGACGTGTCGGTACTTTATCGTTCTTTGGTACACTTGTATTTATGTCGTGGATTTTCGGTTTATTTGCATTAACCCTATAGAATTTTGGTTATTTTATTATTTATTATTTGGATGTTAATAACTGTGTGGATGTGCTGTGTAATTTCTTTTGTCGCCAGCCGTATGTGGTTGTACTTATTATATGTGTGAGATGATGTAGTATAAGCTTCATATTGTCCGTCGTATTGGGAAGATACTGCCCGATTTCGAGTAAGCAAGGACCTCTGGGGCATGACATGGTGACTTTCCATTAGTACAAGTCCAACGTATACCTCAATCTCGAACTCTGATGACGAAATCGTCCCACGTAGATTTTAAGTTCTTGTACTTCGATCATCTTGATCCTTTTTCATTTTTCTTGTTTAGTTTTGTGCAGTTGTCCTTAATATGTCCTTCTTCTTGGTAGTTGTAGCATCTGACCTTTCTTTTTCCAAGAGTGCTCTGCTTGGCCTATGATTTATTGAACTTATTAGTTTAAAATAATTTATTAAACTTTCTTACCATGTATGTCTTTTCATCTTCATCAAGGGAGGTGTCTGAATCTATTCTGTCTATCTTGGCTTTCAGTGCTAGGTTTTGATCCTTTTCTCTTTTTGACTCTGTACATCTAGATTCGTGAAGCTCAAAAGTAGAAAATAGATTCTTTAAAGTATTTACCTTGAGATCTTTGTGTAACGCCCCGCCTTCTAGTACACTAATCTTTAAGGCGGATCGCTACGTAAGCATATATCTAACTGATTTCTGGTTGAGTAACTTAGGAATTTCAACCACGATATGTAAAAGCATAAACATAAACGTGCCAAGTTTGTATCAACTTCTTATTGAAACCATTCATTATTCATATCTAAGGGCATTCTTAGCTACTACATGTCATTCTATATGGTGCATATATCTTAAAACAAGCATATATCTTATCTCTAAAGCTTAAGCATGGTTCTAAATTACCATATTACAAGTAGTAACTCATATCATTCAACATTCGCTAAGCAAGTATTAACACAGGTAAATAAACTACTTTAATATACTAGGCACCACAAATAACGAGTCTAAACAGGTTAATACATGATTCTCATAATATATCGCGAAATAACTAAAGAAGCATAAACAAGAAAACTAAATAAGCATACTAGGCACCACGAATACAAGTCTAATTAAGTTCATACATGGTTCACATAATATATTGCGGAATAACTAAAGAAGCATAAAAAGGGTTATTCTATGCTTTGCAAGTTCCGAAGACTTTTATTCCAACTCCACCATCACACACACTTTGCATCAAGCCCGCCGCCTCCGCTACTAGTGCTTTCCTTTACCTGTATCTGCAGTATAAGGAAATGCAAACTAATAAGCATAAAGCTTAGTAAGTACCATCTAGCCTCACAAAACTATGAAAACTCGAATCATGCTTTTGGAAAACATGTTATGCACATACATGCTCATATCCATAAGAAATCATGCTAGGCTCATGCTAAAATACATATCATAAAATATCATGGCATATAACTGAGACATGACACATACTGAACTAAAACTGAAAAGAAAGCTATAGCATAACATACATATCTGAACTGGAACTGAACTAACTAACATAAAACAAATTATTAAATTCACCACATGCTAATATGAATTTTCTGAAAACTAAATACATATAGTAGGTGAAAGTAATAATCAACTGTTGTGGGCCCGGCAATGTACCAACTGTGCGCGCATCCCTAATAAACCCGAGGTAGCAAATCCCGAATCTATTAGGGTTCTACTAGGTTATCTAAACCTAGGGGCAACTAGGAGCCCATCCCATACTAGGTTATCTAAACCTAGAGGCAACTTGGAGCCTATCCCTGGATCGGAGTCCGGTACAATGCCACTGAAAATAAAATAGTCCTTTATACTTTTCTTTCCTTTTCTAATTCTTGCTTTTACTAGGTTATCTAAACCTAGGGGCAACTAGGAGCCCATCCCGTTGGACCTTGGTCCCAATCATAAACTGGAGCAAGAATTTCTATTCTTTAATGTTTTCTATAGCATTAACTGACTAACAATTTAACAAACACCTTGCGACTTAACCCTTTCTTTTCTTTTAAGGTCGCTCCCTAGGCACTCGAACGTGCTCCTTAACCCGAAACTGAAGGGTAAGTGCACTCAAGCCCATCCAAGGATATCTTCAGACTCTAAAACTAATCTGAAGGGTTAATACAACGTGCTTGTTCATAGTCTACGATTTCTAATCATAGAACATACATATAAGGAAATAAAGCATACGAAACGTCACCCAAAACTACTTATACTACAGGTGAGGGATACTTACATCCTGGGCTTGCTCTTACGACTCTAAAGCGTAGGTTTTTGGGGAAAGGAACGATCCTTAGAGTTTCGGAGAGCTTCTAACGGAGAATTCTTCCTCGGAGAGATTCCCTAACGTAGCCTCCTCCTTAAATCCTTTGGATCTTCCCTTGGTTCGTGCGCGCGGGAGAGAGGGCGAGAGGAGAGGTCGCGTGCGTGAGGGAGGGCGTCGGCATCGCTGGGTTGGGAGAAAATTAACCTAAAACTCGTAACTCCCTCTTTTATACTTATGGGGGGCGAATTTAACTAATTCTACCTTATCTATTGTTTCCCTTAATCTATTTCAACAAAAACCAAATTGCACTCTTGGTAAGTCCCTTTCTCTAGTTCAGGGATCAAATCCCACTTGAACCTTTTTTTCTTTTTATCCCTTTTTGCCACTTTCGTTTATGGAAAAATTCTATAAAAATATCCATAAATTCGGAATAAATTCTAAAATATTTCTAAAATTAGTTTTGAGAATTTTTGGGAGTTACACTTTGGAAATATAGTAGAAGTCTACTATAGATGTCTATTCGGGTCTTCTCAAAAAAATATTTAATGCATAATCTCTGTTTGTTACCATTTTCCCAAGATTTGTTAGTCCGGTGATTAGCTCTTTGATTTTTCCTTGAAGTTGGATTACTATTTCTACTTCTTTAATACAGAGATTCATTAGCTAACTCCAGAGTAGGTCTCGTCTTGTTAACTTCGCTTCCAATGTTACTTCGTGCAATTCCAGGAACTTCTCTCATAGTTCTTTTGTTGAAGAGTAAGCGCTGATTTGGTTGACTTCCTAAGCCGGGAGTACGCTTAGCAAATAAAATTCTACTTTGGCGTTGGCTACAGGGGTTGACTGTTGCTTCTTAATCTAGAGATGCTCTTCTTTTATCTTGTCGTTCTCATTTCTAGGTTGTGACCTCCCTGAAATGAGATGCTCTTCTTTTAAAGTATACCTCTATTTTACGCTTCCATGTCATGAACTCCCTCTTGAACTTAGGCGGGTGTATGCTAGTTTTGGCCATCGTCTTGTTGCCGTATTTGGCGGTTAGTCCTTCAAAAGTGAGTCTTGCTCTGATACCACTTGTAGGCCCCGGTAGGCCGGCTAGAGAGGGGTGAATAGCTCTATAAAAATTAACTTAGCAAAGATAGAAGATTAGTTAGCAGTTAAAATAATTATGAACATGGACAACAAAAACAAGGCTTTGAGTCCGTAGGAAGCACCAAGCCCGTCGGCTCCCTTCGTCATGCTATCTTTCTCGCTCGTTGTGTCTTCCACTCGACTTCTTATGCTCCTAAGTTTCTTATACTCAACGACCATATATATGACAATTGATTGGTTGTTGCCTCAATCAATTTAAAAGCTTACAATATCCGACTTTACGACAATCAATCGATTGAGAGTGTGTGTTAATTGATTGGTATCACACAATTGATCTAGCTAGTCAATCACATAACTTTTTGTATTCGACAACACACGTATCAATCGATTGCTGAAACACGACAATCGCTCAGTATCACCAATCTATCTATTAGTTGATCCCTAAGCCTTCTGTGCTTGATTTCAAGTCCATCAATCAATTAGTTAAAATCACAAATCGATTGATGTCTATAATTGATTATGTGTTCGATTTTACAGTTGTCAATCAATTGACAAAAATTGCTAATCGATTAGTAGAGTCAATTGATTAGGTTGATCGATTAAAATTGCTTCTGTGTCCATCCTTAAAGCTATCAATTGATTGGTGAAAATTACAAATCGATTGGTGGCAGCAGTTGAACATAGTAGTCAATTAAAAAACGATCCTGTGTTTGATCTTGTCGTAGCAAGCAATTACTACTGAGTAGCAATTGATTGACCTCAATTGATCAATTTGGCCAATCGATTCCATATATATCTGCTCGAAAATTTTGGCTTGGCAATCAATTGTTTGACCATGACAATCGATTGTGTCATTGTGATTTAACCTAAAAATAGATCAAGCATTATGGTTTTCTACGAAGACAATGGCAATTCCACTATTCTTAGTGTTTTTCACAGAAATAAAAAAAATGTGGAAAAATAATTCTACAAAAATAATAGGGAATTACGACGGACGTAATCCGTCGCTATTCCATCGCAAAACACTAATAGTGACGGATTAGCGACGGAGTTGGCGCCGTCGGCCGAAAACCCGTCGCAGAGCTAAGGTAGCGACGGAGAGAAAAAATCTCCGTCGCTATATTAGCGACGGATATATAACCCCGTCGCAAACACTGAGAAAATGAGGTGACATGGCCGGGGCATTTAGTAGCGACGGATGGTCAAATATCCATCGCAAATCGATCGTTATAGCGACAGAAAAGTCAATAATTCGTCGCTAGTTGCGACGGATTTTTAAAAATATCCGTCGCTAAATCTGGGAAATTTTGCCAGGCAAATTCTGTTTCTTTCACTTCCCATATATACATCAATAATATACAAAAGATCCAAACAAATATGAAACAATAATAGATATATCAACATCCAAACATTCACAATAATCCAAACTTTCATTTCCAATCCAATCCAAACATTCATTTCTAAATGTATACATCCAAACTTTCATTTCGAATCCACTATCCAATCCAAACTTTAATTTCCAAACTTATACAATCCAAACTTTAATTTCCAAACTTATACAATCCAAACTTTAAAACAAGAGTAAACATCCAAACTTTCCAATGGTTAATCCAATCCAAACAAGAGTAAATATCCAAATGTATACATCAAAAGAAGCTAGACATAATTCAAACTAATACATCAAAAGTTAGAGGCAGTAGAGAAACATTGCGTACATGAATATCAGAGTGAATAAAAAATGGAAAGGAAAAATATTCCTGCAAAATAGAAGATAAATAAAAGTTAAATAGAATTAATATCTAAATATAACTATAATAATATTAAATTTGTAAATGAAAATTAACAAATAAGAAACAATTAAGGAATAATATCGAATATGCATACCTTTCAAGCAGGGGAAGAAATCTGAATTCAACTCCGATGATATACAATCTCTAAACAGAAATGAAGTAATAAGAAAGCAATCATTATGAATATTATAACTCAATCCATTGTTACTGCAAAAATATAGAGAAAAATAGAACATACCACTAAAATATCTCTACCCCTGTGTGGTATCCTCAGGATCCTCTGTCTCCTGAGACTCAAAAAGAGGGGCGGGAGGGGCGGGAGGGGCTAGCATCTGTGTCATCGGCGATAAGGTCGATGCAAAAGCTTGCATGTGTCTTATTACCTCCTCAATGTGTGCCTGGCGAGCCCACAAATCTCTCAACTCAGCATCCCTCGCTGCGTCCCTCTGAGCCCACTCTGCGTCCCTCTTAGCCCACTCTGCCTCCCTCCCCGCCCATGTCGACTCCATCGACGTGATTCGAGTCCGCACGGTATCATTTTCCTCCCGCAATTGATGAACCTCACTAGAGGTAGAGGAGGAGGATGCTGGACGTCCCCTAACCCCTGGAACTCTCATCTGATCATATGTAATCATTGCCTGAGAGCCCAGGCCGTATAGGACAGTCTTCCTCTTCCCACCGACGACATCAAAATAAATCTGATTCACATCGTCGGTGGAAAGAGGCTGTGCATCCTCCCCCTCTGCAGCAGGCTGAGACGCCTGTGCCTCAGCAACTCTAGTGGTCATTGGTTCCTGTGAAATAAAAATTTAATTAGTCTATATAAAATGTCAAAACAAATAAAATATAATTAATATACTTACATTGATTGTGAGGGAGCGACGATCGACAAAAGACCCATCTTTTTTCTTGTGGGTCTTGCTGAATAACTCCCAACTAGTGGGAGGTCTCTGTAGCTCAGCAGCCTGTAAACACAAAATATAATGTTTAAATATATCCAAAAAAAACATACTAAATGCCTTTAATAACCTAAATAAAAACTACTTACCAAATCACTGGCATGCTGGACAATGGAACGAGATCCAACTGTGTGCTTCGTGGATCCCGTGCTGGGGCCAGCAAGCTCTGAATTATGATTGGCTTGAGCAATCGCAGCACTCTCTTGCCAGTGCTGGCCATCCAAGACAGCTCGCCATGCTGCCCAAATCGTCTCAGGGACCTCTGTAGGCCTATCAGCCTTCTTTCTCCACTTGTAAACCATGTCCCTGTACAATTTGGAGCAGTAGGCATTCCATGTTTTCTTAAACTCCTCCTCTGCACCCTCCTCCCAGGTGTACCTTTTCTATAAAAAAATAATAATATGGTTAGTATCAAAAAAGTTATAACATCAAATTAAATATACATCTAAACTACTTACCAAAAACTCCCCGTAATAGAATATTTTCAAATCATTTTCAATATGCCCCCATGTGGTCGAAGTTGACAATCTTTCTTTAAATTTTTTAGAAATATAGGAAGACACCTGATGCCCATCCGGTATAAAACTGTAGGAAAAAATAAAATATATTAGCAAATTTGATCTAAAATATATAAGAATTACATATATATACTTACCTGTCACCGACGACTGTAAGTCTAATCTGATGATCACGGGGTACAGACATGGTACCTGATTATACACAAAGTTTAGGCAGATAAGAAGAATAGGTAAAACAAAATTCAGTAATCAAGCATGCAAATGGAAACATGCAAATTAAGACAATGTAAATAAAGCAAGCAAAGGGATAATCAAGCATCGTAGTTAATGTTCAATACAAGCAGAACGAACTAAATTAACAACTCATCTTAATACAAACATCATAGTTAATGTTCAATACATCTAACTCATCCTAATCTGATGGAACTAAATTAATATGCAAGTTTTCATCGCTTGAATCCGCTGATACATCGACCTCCTCACTGCTAGATATTTCACCATCATCAATTTCCTCGTAAGAGACATTATCATCTATAAGTAATTGAGATGCTAATTGTATTTCTGAATCAACGGAGTTGATTATAACTTCTTCATTTTATTAAGCATCAGAGTTTTGGACAGTGATCATATTTGGCATTTCAATGGTTGACCTAGGCTTCATTTGACAAACAGCAAGCCATTCACTTGGTCGTCTTCTCTTAGTTGGGTACTCCAGATAAAATACTTGACCAGCTTGCACCGCAAAAATAAAAGGTTCGAACTTGTTGAATCTTTTGCTTGAATTAACCTCAACTAAATTGTATAACCGATGTTTCCTGGTGCCCGTCCTTGGAGTTGGATCATACTAAGAACACCTGAATAATACACATCTTTTGAAAGGTAACGCTGGGTATTCAACTTCGATAATTTCCTCTAGCTTGCCATAATAGTTAAATTCAGTACCATTGTTGTTTGTTGATCTTTTAACACAGATGCCAGAATTATACGTTAGCATCCCTGAATCACGTTGGCCCACATGAAATCTGTATCCATTCACGTAATAACCCGAGTAGACTGTCACAGTATGAAGAGGTCCAAATGCGAGATTTTTAATTCTTTCGTCTTCTACATATGAAATTCTATCATCATTGACCTATAATAGTGGTGGTTGATCAAATTAGAATAATAAGTAATCAAGAATTGTTAACAAAAAAATGCATATTAACTCACTTATATATTTTTGAAACCAAAATGCAAATTCATCTTCTATCTTTTGATCTACCTCATTTGCACTTATCGATGGATTTTGAATGTACAACTGTTGTTGGTATAACTTGACATATAAGTTTATTTGATATCATACCAGAAATTTGATTATATTATGGAATATTGATTTCATTACAACAAGAGATAATACCTTAGGTATGGTTTGACATCTTCAGAGTTTAAGAGGATATATGTCCTGGCGGCATGATATTCTTGGTCATTTAACCGTCTAGAGAAAGTTGAACCCATTGCTCTTCCAGGATACTTGAAAATAGAAAGAATTTCTGGGTCAACTGATGGAATGTCATCTTGATTGCGTGGACACTTTCGATGTTTGGTTTTCACATTTTCAGCAAAGTAATAGGAGCAAAATGAACTTGCTTCTTCAACCAGATATGCATTACATATTGATCCCTCAACTCTTGCTTTGTTACGCACATTATTGTTTAATTTTCTAAGAAACCTTTCAAAAGGATACATCCATTTGTATTGTACAGGACCACCAATCTGTGCCTCGCTAGGTAAATGAATAGGCAGATGCTCCATTGAATCAAAAAAGCTTAGTGAAAATATTCGCTCAAGCTTACATAGTATTAAAGGAATCTCTGTCTGAAGGCGTAATATATCTGCTACCATAATAACTCTGGAAGTCAGATTTTTGAAAAAAAAAGCTTAATTCCGTAAGTGCTTGCCAAACATTATTAGGAAGTAATTCTTGGAAAGCTATTGGAATTAATCTTTGCATGAACACATGACAATCATGACTCTTCATTCCAACCATTTTAAATCTATTTGTATCCACACAACGAGACATATTAGAGGCATATCTATCTGGAAATTTTATGTTTTTCAACCAAGAACACAATGCTTGCTTACTTTCTTTGTCCAATGTATAACAAGCCTTCGGATATTTACCAGTTGTTTCATTCTGTTGCAACTCAGGCCTACTAACTAATTGTTTCAATTCTTCACGAGATTTTGTTGTATCTTTTGTTTTCCCATGCACATTTAAGACAGTATTAATGATGTTATCAAAGAAATTTTTCTCAATATGCATCACATCCAAATTATGACGAATGAGTAAATATTTCCAATATAGAAGCTCCCAAAAAATACTTCTTTTCCTCCAACCACATTTGTTGACTCTAACAATATACTTGTTGATATCATCTGAACCATCCTGATATACTGGTAGAAATCCATAACTATCAATTTCATTTAACACTTCTTCGCCTGACATCCCAAATGGAGGTAGCTTCCTAACTACTTCATTCCTTTTGAAATGTTTCTTATTTCTTCTGAACGGATGATCAAGGGGTAAAAATTTCCGATGATTATCAAACCAAGAAATCTTGGCACTACAGGGCAAAGACATCTGACTGACTCATACAATGTGGGCATGCTAACTTTCCAGTTGTGCTCCATCATGATAACATTGAGTAAGCAGAAAAATCACTAATAGTCCATAACAATGCTGCATGCATTAAAAAGTTTAACTTTGTAGCAATGTCATATGTCTTTGAACCTATATTCCATAAATAATTCAGCTCAGCTATCAAAGGTTGCAAAAAAATATCTATTTGCCCTTTTGGATTTTGAGGACCTGGAATTAAAACAGTAAGAAACATGAATTCATCTTTCATGTACATCCATGGTGGTAAGTTGTATGGTGTTAAGATAACTGGCAATGATGAATATTGTTGTCCATAACTTCTAAATGGTTGAAATCCATCTGCAGAAAGTCCAAGTCTGACATTACGTGGTTCCATAGCAAAGGAAGAAAATGTTAAATCTAAATGTTTCCATGTAGGGGAATCACAAGGATGACACATAATGTCTCCATCATGTCTATGGTTTTGATGCCAAATCATATGACTTGCTGTTGCTGCTGATGCATACAAACGTTGGAGTCTAGCAGTCAAAGGAAAGTAATACATGACTTTGTAGGGAATATTTTTCTTCTTCTTCTGATTTACCATGTGAGCACCATGCTTATAACGAGGATGATTACAGATTTTGCATTCCATCAACTCATTATCTTCGTTCCAATAGATCATACAATTATTGACACAACAATGTATCTTCTCAACTGGCAAACCCAAGTCTCTGATTAGTTTTTTAGTATTGTAGAAACTATCAGTCATGCAGTTATCAGTTGGAAGCAACTCTGACATAAGTTGACATATGTCATCATAACATCGTTCTGAGAAATGATGTTATGTCTTCATATTCAATAATCTTGCAATAGCAGATAATTAAGAATGACCTGAAGGAATACCTTCCCATAATTCTCTTTCACTAGCCTTTAACATGTCATACATTTTCCGAACATCAGAAGTAGGTACTTGTTCTACATTTGATTGATCAAAAGCATTCATTGCATCGTAAACCATTGATTGCATTGCATCAGCAGGGTTATATGATGTCTCTGGTCCAATTGAGTTCGATGATGATGCAACAGAAGGTCCACCAAATTCATATACATACGACTCTCCATAACAATACCAGTTGTAATAATCTGGAACAAACCCATACCTGGCGATATGAGTTTTCACTGTATCTTCATCACGGAAAGCTGTATTTCTACATTTGCATTGATTACATGGACACTTCAACTCTGTGCCATTCAAACACTCAGGATGTCACTCTACAAAGTTAACAAATTCTTCCACTCCAGCAAAAAATTCCTCACGGATAAATCCATTATCTAACCTATTATACATTCATGCCTTGTTCGGATACATTGTATCTGAATTCAGATAAGACAATTTAATCAAACCACACATATTATGATCCATATTAAAATTTGATATTGATGCTATACTAAGAAATTAATATAATTAATCAAACATGATCTAATTAATGAATCAATTAATCTAATTAATCAAACAATTAATCAACAAATTAATCTAATTATTCAAACAATTAATCTAAAATTAATCAAACATGATCTAATTAATGAATCAATTAATCTAATTATTCAAACAATTAATCTAAAATTAATAAACATGATCTAATTAATGAATCAATTAATCAAACAATTAATCATCTTAATAATCTAATTACCCAAACAATTAATCTAAAATTAATCAAACAATTGATCAATTAATTACACAATTAATGAATTAACAAAGGAAATTATTAACTAAATTAATTAAATGATTAATTAATTAATTAACTGATTAATTAATTAAAATTTTGCTACTACCACTGGCCACAGCAGGGGTCGCCGGCCGGAGCAGGGGTCGCCGGCCGCAGCAGGCGTCGCCGGCCGAAGCAGGGGTCGCCGGCCGCAGCAGGCGTCGCCGACCGCAACAGGCGTCGCTTGCCGCAGCAGCCGTCGCCGGTCGCAACAGGCGTCGGTGGGCCGGCGGTGCGCGGGCGCAGCAGTCGGCGCGCGGGCGCAGCAGGCCAGCGCTGGGCCACGACCGACCGCGCTTGCCCGCGGGAGGCCGCGCCTGCCCGCGCGAGGCCACGGGAGGCCGCGCGCGGCCCTGCCAAGCCGTGCCTGCCCGGAGAAGATGACGCCGCCGCGGAAGCACAAACCAACGATGAAAATACGACAAATGTGGCTTAGCTCGCGTACCTGGGATCAGAGGAGGGTTCGGTAGAGGAGAATCGCCGAGAGCGCGTCGGAGAGGGGAGAGCTAGGCTTCACCGGATCGCGTGGCCGCGAGGGAAGGGGGTCGTCGCTTTTTTTAACTATTATTGCGACGGATTAACTTGTCCGTCGCAGATTAGTGACGACTTTGACCATGTCCGTCGCTATATTTAGGGGTTTGACCCGACGCTTAAATCTAGCGACGGACTTTGACCAAGTCCGTCGCTATATTTAGGGGTTTGACTTGGTGCGCAACTCTAGCGATGGATACTATATATCCGTCGCCAATAGCGACGGACTATTAAAATAGTCCGTCGCTATTAGCTATTATTTTTGTAGTGATAAATCTATCCTAGGTTTTCTTTTACAAGAGTTTTTGATGATCAACATGATCTAACCATGTTTAATCTTAGGTCAATCTAACATAAATTTGAGCTCAACACAAATTCAACCCAATTTTTAGCTAAATCCTACATTTCTACATTAAGAAAAAAAATCTAAAAAATAGCTGAACCCAAATACTCCCAAAATATGTCCTAACTCAATATATAAGATATCATAATTAAACCCTCTTTGCAACATATAGTAGAGAGAACTAGAAGAAATATGACATGAATTTAGCATTCAAATCCTGTAGATTATTAGTCACCAAACAAACAAAATAAACCCAAACAAAAAAGTCAACTTCAGAGATGGAAGAAAAAAGTGAGTAGGAAATAATCTTAGTGACCACTTTGTCATATCACACCACCACTACATTTACTTCCATAGTTTGACATAAATGTAACTAGACAACACCTCCAAACCAATCTCATTCCTGCGCAGCCTTATTTATTAGGTGTACTTCCACAAAGATGAGCTTATTCTATGTTTTCATCTAGCTAGTTGTGGAAACTTTGTCTTCTTTTACTTGTTCAAGGAACATGGGATCTCTTTGACTGAGATGACACCAAGCCACTAATACTGCTTTGCTGCAAAGACTGCATTCTTTCCCCCACCCCCCTTCTTTATTCCTTGCAGCTCATCCGGAGAATATAACCAGAAATGGTAAGTTCCTCCCATGGATGAAATTCGAGCTTCTTAATTAATTCAGGCCCCCATCGCTACCAATCTATAACGGTTTCTCTCCACCTTTTTGCCTTAATTGATAAAGGGCGAGAACTGTCAAATTTATTCTCCCTAGCATACTATTATATAATAATAATAATAACAACTAAATTTTATCCCATTAATTGGGTTGATTATATGAATCAATCTACGTACGTCATTAAATTCTATCTCCTATTATATTATCATCTATATTTAAATAAATTTAATTTAATTTTATTATTATTAATTAAATCTTTTTTAGTATTTTTTTTTCTTCGTTTGATGTTATCATAATTTCTCATGCACATTCTAAAAGAAAAAATAAACAAATGAACTGATCGACTTATTAAATGACCACTTACTCGTTTTTGGCAAGGTCAGGACAAACCAATCATAAAATAAAGTTCGATAAGATTCTCTTCTATCTTAATCATTAATTTTAAAAATAAAATTGTGTTTCATTCTGTGAAAAGAACGTATAACATGTTAGTGGCATCTTTATATGTTTATCATTTCCATTATGTTTTGTATACGAAATGTTCTCTTTAACTTTGTTAAGGACGTTGAAAATTTCAAAAGATAAGAAATTTTGTGTTAATGATTAACGAGATTTTTTCAACCTCGGACGATCGGTCCAGTCCCACGAAAGTTTTCCACCGGCCGCCACATTATCTTGTGACAATTGGCCTCCTGCATTCTCTCTACTTTCTAGATTACACTATTTGTTCACTTCATAATATCAGAAAATGAACCATGCACTGTTGCCTAATTACCCTTCCTAAGTTAAGTTTTCTTCAGAATCTGAGGTCTAGTTCTTGTGCATGGTAGAGAGAAGAAGAGAGTTTTACCTTCCTTGCAGCTGGCAGTTAGATAATTTTTCCTCAGGTATAGAATTAAGTTTGAAGAGAGAAAACATAAATAAAATACATAAATATATATGTATGTATGCCATCAAAGTTTTTAATTTCTTGCTGGCAACTGTTGTCGTACCATCCTGCATACAGAGCTGCCACTTGGGCTAAGAATATGAAATATGAGCAGTCTCACCCAAAATTAATCCACCAAGGAGCATGAGAGCTGTGTCCCTACCAACTGTGAAATATGTACTCCCCTCTCCCTTGAGACCTATAAATAGAGGCTCGAGCACCACCTCTCCCTTGCCCAACACAAACTACTTAGTAGCACCTCTGCCTTTCACTTCCCCAGAGCAGAAAGCAATGGCAAGGCTATCGGACCCGCTGGTGGTCGGTCGGGTGATCGGGGAGGTGATCGACGGATTCAACCCGACTATGAAGATGATTGTGACCTACAACTGCAACAGGCTGGTTTGCAATGGCCATGAGTTGTTCCCCTCTGCAGTGGTGAGCAAGCCCAGGGTGGAGGTCCAAGGAGGTGACATGAGATCCTTCTTCACGCTGGTATTGGCACTCGTCTGAACAGTCGCATCCATCTCAATTCATCCGTCCAACCATCTCCTTTTTGTCGCAAATTAACGATTGAGTAATTAATGGCCGTGGCATTTATATGACAGGTTATGACAGACCCAGATGTGCCAGGGCCGAGTGATCCGTACCTGAGGGAGCACGTCCACTGGTAATTAATTAGTGTGATTTATAATTGATCAGCCAATTAATTAGTGATTGGATGCAAGTGAATCTCGGAAAGATATGGACACGATCTCGGAGACAGTGATGTGGCTTTTATAGTGACTAACCATTTGCCTTTGTTTCATGAATTCTGGACGGAATGCAATGCAGGATCGTGACTGACATTCCTGGCACGACCGATGCTTCTTTCGGTGGGCCAATTCCCGCTCCACTCTGCCTCATTCGTATTATTCGATAGAGATTTTCGATGATGATGATGTCGATCGCTGTTGTCGTTTAACGAATTAATGTGGCAGGGAAGGAGGTGCTGAGCTACGAGAGCCCTCGTCCGAGCATCGGAATCCACCGATTCATCTTCGTGCTGTTCCAGCAGAAGCGGCGGCAGTCGGTGGCGGCGGCGCCGGCGACGAGAGACCGTTTCAGCACGCGGCGGTTCGCGGAGGACAACGACCTGGGGCTCCCGGTGGCGGCCGTCTACTTCAACGGTCAGCGGGAGACGGCAGCGAGGCGGCGCTGATGGGATGCACGCGCGCGGGGCAGCGCATGCAGTGTAGTGTGGGAGCTGTGCGTCCGTGTCATTGGGCATTAGATTTACTAGCAAAGTCAGGTGTCTTTGTCTGCCAAATAAGTGAAAGCTATTGCTGCTTTATAGACGTGGTGTTGGAATTGGAGTGAGATCGGTTAGCATGTAATGTGTCGAGTGTTTGCGTGTGGGTCTATTGGAGGGTTCGCCTGGTCGCCTTACGTGTCGACAAGGGCAGGGCAGGGCGTAGACGCCCACTTGGGATGTCTCGCTTTGCCAACGTTTTATTTTTCCTTTAAATTTAATTGGAGCATGGTCATGGTCATCGAACGAAATGGTTAATTTGCAGCAGCAATATTTGCATGCGCCGCCGGCCTCCACTGTCGTGCATGTCAATTCACCGGTCCATCTTTCTCTCTGCGGTTGCCAAATTTTGGTCACATCCAGCCACTACACCACTCACAGGTTGACTGTTGGATCATGGGCGGCGCTGTGGGTAACGAGTAGGAGTTGGCCGGCCTAGCTAGCGTTTCGTCCGCATCGTAGTCCCCTAGATCACCCAACATCCCAATCAATAATGGAAGGGATCTTGAGGTTCAGCCATTCTGGTCGTCTACCAATGCCACCAAGAAACCACATGGATCCCAGCTGCCTGGTTTGGCCAACCTACTGCTCGTGTAGCAATGAGTGCTTATTTCACATTAAGTCGAAACTATATATCCACGACTAATTAGACATAATACCAGAGGTGATCGAGAATGATTCTAAACCATGGATGCAGAACAAAAGCCATCCTTCGAGAAAAAGGGATCGCGTCCTCGCAAGTAGTCGATGCAAACAAAAAGATTTTGTACTCGAAGCTTTAACATTAGAAATTCTGTCACACCATCATGACCATCTATTAATGTTGGAGGAAACCTAGCCAATATAATTAAGCATATGGGAGTGCTCCGATATCAGTACTACTAATGGTTGCCTATGTCCAAGGGTGCGAGCTATATGCCATACCACTTATATATAATGTACTCGTAGGAAAGTTGTCAGCGCTGAGCCATCGATCTATCTTGTCAGGATCCTCATGTTCCATTGTCTCATCGACCAGCCCCGCAATGCTGAGCAAGAGATTGGCAAGGACAAAGATCAGGCCAATTGGCCACCTTTACATATTATAGCAAAAAGATGAAATCAATCACCCAGCACAATCGATTCAGTTGTCCAGAGAGAATATTTTTTTCTCAATTTCATCAAAATTCAAACTTTTACCTATTATAATAATATCTATCCTGCAGTATTCAATTCAATTATGCCCTTAGGGTGAATCACCTCTATGTATGATCTTTGTTTGAGAATGAACTGGAATTATATTTGCATGCCTCGATGCTTATAGTTGGTTCTGATACCATCCTTCTTAATGGCTTCCGCGTGGTGCTTGGAATTGCTTCGCCGATGCCATAGCTTCATCTATGCATCTCCATTTTTCATTTGTCAGAGCAAAGTCATATATCCAAGGTTCGAGCTGATATATGGAAGAATTTATATCAATGATTTCACCTTAGATTTTCGAGCAGGCCCTTTACGTACGATCTCTGCCATGGATCCACCACATAAAATTGTTTCGCAGACCTATTGATTTATTTTAACCAGAGGCCAGGTGGCATGCATCACCTTTGTTGAAAGATGCTTTTCCGGTTATCTCAATCTGAGAGGATCCTGTAAAGGCATCTCGTCCTGGCAGTGGCAGTCTGGCTTCCAGTACCCTTCCACAATCTGGAAATTAAAGGAAATATATCTATGTTGGGCATATTAATATTGATTATTGTTATGCAGTTAAATTGCAGAAATGAATATTTTGCAACAGAGAAAATAAGAGCCACTTAAAGTACGTCAACGGTAAGGACTTCAGTTAGCTAGATAGTGGATTCAGGAACTATTGAATCATTATTTGTGCTTGCGCTTGCCTTGGTTTGATACTTCTTAATTTTTTGAATTGGAGCTGTTTAGTTTAACTGATTCAAGGTGTATGGGTTATGAGATGTAAGTAGAAATTTACTTTTCCTCTGGATATGGGTCGACCTAGAACGTAACTAATCCCTAAGTTTTGTTGTTGAGGTGGCTAATTTGAGATCCTTTTAGGGTGCAGTCAAGTGAATTAGGACATCTCTAACGTAAGCTTTGTGAGAGATTCTTAAAATCAAAAAAGCTCAAAAAAAAAAAAAATTTAATCGGTATAGAGCTAAGGTTTGAGATTTGTAATTAAGAGTAATAGTGAAAATTCAAATCTATTTTTTTCTTTTGTTGATGAAGCTCATAATTAATGATAAAATAGTGTTGCATTATAATTTGTGATTTATAAAAAAATATATGTAAAGAGGTTTTTACATTATAGGAAGAATAGTAAATAGTAAATTTTTATATTTTCGACATGGCACATTAATTGAGAACTATAGAAAATCTTATGATCCTGTCGACGAGAGAAGATCGGTTCTCACTCGGATGACTCGGTCTGACCAAGATGACCCAGTCTGCTGTAACTCGGGGGGTCGGACTCGGGCTTGAATGAGGACAAGGCTCAAGTCACTCGGCTCGGACCGAAACAGAACTCACAATGCGGTGGTGTGGTTGCAAAATGGGAGCAAGCCTTTTTTGAGCCCCAAGAGGGGTTTATATAGGGGGGAGGCAAGCCCTCTGCCATGTCAGAAATCTCCTATCTCATTAAGGATTAACCAGTTGTCAGACTGTATAACTGGCAGCTTTGGTGGCTTTGTGAGAGGCTGACACAGCCGCCCGACACCTTGTCTCTTCTAATTCACAGTAACATTCAACTTGTCAGGCGGCTCTGCCAAGTAATGATTATGTCCGATATCTGCCAGTATGTAATTGTCGAGGTAATTCCATTATTATCAGGTAGGTTCATTCTAATCAATAATCCGAATCAGTTGGATAAGTTCAGATTCTAAGCCCACGTTCAGTGAGTGCCCTCAGGGAGCTCGGCTAGGGGTTCCCTGACTTTGGATGAGCGACCCTTGACGTCCGACTTAGGGCGATTAGCCTTGAGTGCATAGCTCGGGAGGTCAGCCCCGAGGGTCCGACCTCGGGTGACTGACTCCGAGTGTCCGACCTCGGGTGACTGACCCCGAGTGCCCGACCTCGGGTGACCGACCCCGAGTGTCCGACCTCGGGTGACTGACCCCGAGTGCCCGACCTCAGGTGACCGACCCCGAGTGTCCGACCTCGGGTGATTGACCCCGAGTGCCCGACCTCGGGTGACCGACCCCGAGTGTCCGACCTCGGGTGACTGACCCCGAGTGCCCGACTTCGGGTGATCGACTCCGAGTGTCCGATCTCGGGTGACCGACCCCGAGTGTCCGACCTCGGGTGACTGACCCCGAGTGCCTGACTTCGGGTGACCGACTCCGAGTGTCCAATCTCAGGTGACCGACCCCGAGTGTTCGACCTCGGGTGACGGACCCCGAGTGCCTGACTTCAGGTGACCGACTCCGAGTGTCCGACCTCGGGTGACCGACCTCGAGTGTTTGGTCCTGCACCGAGACCTATTCTGCCGAGGCCTTCGCTCCCCGAATTAACCACTAGGCCAGGCCCGTGATCCTGCTTGACCCGGCCTGACTACCTTCGCTCCGGGCTACGTTGGGCCGGACCCGACCGGGCCCCCGACTTTTCTGAAAGAAAAAACCATTCGCCCGGATCACAAGCCTCCCCTTCAAGTCTAGTCGAAGGAGGAGCTTAGTCCGACTAACTAGGTTCATGACCCGGTCGGTCGAACTTCTTCTCGACTTCCCGCGCGTCCCATCATACCCCTAATCTTCCTTCTTAAATGTGAGATCTTCTGTCAAATCTCCATTAATGCGGGACCACGTGTCACTCCCCGACTGGGGGCCTCGGGCACCGCAGCGTCCTCAGCATGGCTCCTGTGGTTTCCAGAGGAAGCTTCAAGTCCTGGGGAATGATAGAGATCGGACGGATGGGATCTGGGCCCGCCATTCCCTGCAGCGACATCTGACGGTCCCCATTGTTTGACCCTTGGTATAAATAGCCTTCACCGCTCATTTTACCCTCCGTTACCCTAAGCTTTGCTTTTCTCGCGGTTCTCGTCCGACCTCCGCCGCCCAACCTCCTCGAACTCCGACGATCAGTGTTTCCGGCGAACTCCGTCCCTAGGTATTCTCCTCCCCTGCCGAGTCTATCCTTTGTCTTTCTCAACCCTTTCTAGATGGCCAAACCATCTGCTCCTCCTGAACCGTGGTATATAACCACTCGCTCATCCCTGACGCTTGGTCAATTAGAAAACTTACGCATGGATTATCAAATACCCGAGGACCACCTGATGGCTCTCCCGAGCCGTCGGAACCGATCCCATGAACCTCCCTTGGGTTACTTCACCATCTTCTCCGACCAACTATCGGCCGGGTTGCGTTTTCCTCTTCATCCTTTCTTTCGTGATATCTGTCGATACTTTCAGATATCCTTGTCTCAACTGGCTCCTAATTCAATTAGGATATTGTGTGGCACCGTGATCCTCTTCACTACCTACGAGGTCCCGTTATTACCCCGTACGTTTAACTACTTTTATTACCTTAAAAAACAAGAGCCCGGGAATTTTTATTTTCAAGCCCGGGTTAAGTCTGCCTTCTTGGAGAAGGTTCCGTCTTCCAACAAAGGTTGGAAATCTCACTTCTTCTACATCAAGTCCATCCCCCCTCCGTCATGGCCCATCGAGTGGGTGGAAAATCTCCCTAACCAGCCTCTAATGCCCAAGGATCTTCGCTCAGACCCGGGTTACCAGTTCGCCTTCTCGAAGCTCGGGGGAACCCGTTATCATACGCGCAAGTTGTTAATCGAGGGCCTACTGTATCTCTTTCAGCTGAGTCAGACCCCAGCCGAGTTGCCCGGCACTTTCGGTACGTTTTTACTCGGTTCGTGAATTTGTTAATGCTAACTAAAATTCTCTTCTCGGTGCAGCCGAAACCATGTTCGCAGCTAAGATGACTGAGGTGATGGCCCTGGAGGAAGAAACTCTGGAGACCTTGGAGGCAAAGTTGGCGGCCGATCGGGCAGTGCTGCCGGTGAACGTTGCCCCGGCCCCTGCGCGACGCGAAGCCGGGGACGACTCGGCGGATGACCTCCCTGCCGAGGATCCCGATGCGGTTTCTCAAGTTGTGGATGAAAGGTCGGTAGGGCTAGCAGAAGAGGAAGACGAAGAAGAAATCGAGCCGACTGCTACTGAGAGACTAACAAGGAAACGTCGCCGTGTTGCTGCCTCCTCGGGCGTGCCTGATGGACCCAAAATGACTGTCACGAATGTGGGTCTCAAATTTAGAAATTTATAAAGTGCTGGAAACCCTTTTTGCAATCAAAGAAGAAAAGCGTAGTAAAGGGGCCACAGGTCGTATTTTTCCAAGGGCTAGCTCAAGTTGTGTGATTCAAGCTTGCATTTATGTGTCGTCAAGAGTTTTGGGTTTCAAATAAGAAATGGGTTTGGTTTGGTAATGAAAAAATAAAAATACAATGCAAAGAAAGTAGACTTAACTAAGGAATTACCCAAAGTAATGGCAGCTAATGACTTAAGAGATAAATGCAACAACCTAATAGCAGAAAGCTAATCATGCATTAGAAAAACAGAAAATCAGAGATGAATGCAGCAAAATTCAGTAATGACTTAAGTGCAGAATTCGAATGCAAGACTCACGAAACCAACTGAATGCAAGGGTCACAAAAACTCATGTTCACTTGATACTAGATTCAAGAACTTTAGACAGCTAATTCATAGATCAACAACTAATATGCAGCAGACATGGAACTAAATGCAAAATAACTAGAATTCAGCAGCAAACTTGACATAAACTAACTGAAATTCTGGAATGGAAACAAGCTGGAATCAAGAAAAGGAACTGCTGTGAAATTTCAGAATCAATAGCTAAAGATTACATTGAGAATTCGAATGCAGAATTGGACATGAAGAACTCAATAATTCTGATGCAGTGATGCAATGGCAAATGAGTGCTGAAACTGACAAATGCAAACTGAACTAACATTACCAATCGAAATTCAGAAGAGCTGAAAGGAAGCTTATGGTCACTTGGCACATTTTCAGAATTGAAGAAATTAGCATGCTGAAATTAAATGGGATGTAAGCTGACATTAAATGCAAGAATGGAGACTGAATGCTATGAAAGTAAAACAAGTTACGATGGAAATTCACAAATTGAACCAAAACTTGCTTGAAACAAAATTCAGAAATCAACTCCAAGATTGATACGCACAGTTTGAGCAGAAAACAGCAATTCAGTTTGGACAAACTAAATTCAGAAATGAATCTATGTGGAATAAACTGATCTACTTGCAGCAATTCATTACACAAACAACTCAACTATCTAGATTGCATATTTGTAAAGGCTATACCTTATAGGAAACGATCCAATAGCACTGAACATGGATTCAGAAACTGTAAAGAAAGAAAACTGCAGAAAACAGGGCTGATACGAAATGTCTACTTGATACACAAGAATCTAATTCATGAATCGACTGAATTCGAGTCTATTTCTTAGTAAACAAGCTTCCTAATTATCTACTTGCAGTATTTGAATCTAAGTATGAAAGAACAATTCAGAAATTGGAATTGAACAGCTGATTCAAGACAGAACAGGAAATAAATTGCTGAAACTGAAATTACAGCTATGAAAACAGAAAAATGCGATTAAAACTAAGTTTCAATCCCTCATCTTAGCTCACGAATCCTTGCTGTCACTCAAGGATTAGCCTCAAATGGAGAATGAAATGATCCATACAAGAAACGATCCATTTGATACAAATTACAAAAACGAAATGGCACAAATAAAATCACATCTAAGAAACGAAATTGAGCTAAGAAATCAACTCGAATCCTTGCTGTCACTCAAGGATTATCTCGAGTTGAAGTGATCACGCCTCTAGATGAAGAACTCGCGAAGAACGCTGAAGAAACGGAGAAAAACTGAGCTGCGGCGAAGACGCGATGCAGATCTGAAGAGGGAATTTCAATTTAAACTTAAACCATTTAATTTGGACGACTGAGATTGAATCCGCTTCATCCAACGGTTGATCTTCGTCCGATTTGATTCAAAATTTCCAGATCTTGATCAGAGGTCAGGATCATCCTCTGGGTAGTTCGGATCTGCCAGATATGTAGCGGATGGCTCAGATCAAGCTGATATTTGAAATGGATGGTCTAGATCCCTCTGATCGTGATCCAACGGCTAGATGTTCTCCGATTGGGCTGAAACTCTCAGATCTTGATCTGATCACTTGATTAGACTTAACCCCCAGCTCGGATTGATCAAAAATTCTCAGATGGTCTAGATCTAACCGTTCTTGCATCGGACGGTCCAAATGAATTGGAGCTTGATTACTTGATCTAGTCCACTTTTGACCCGACTTTGACCCAACATGACCTAGGTCCATAATCTTTCCAAGCCTACAAAAGTAGATCAAAAATTTAGTGACAAAATAACCCAAATATAGCAAGATTTACAATTAGGTCCAAAAAGGGTGTAAATCCTAAAATCTAGGCCAAATCCACAATTACACAAGTAAAATATGGGTCAAACACAGATTTAAGCATATAATATGATCAACAAAATGACACTTATCAACTCCCCCACACTTAAGCTTGAGCGTCTCGCGAAAAGGACTAAACATGTATCCCCTAGTTTATTCCCAAACATAAGTAGAAGCAATTGAAAAGAGATTACCTAGGGTTGTTAATTCTCAAAAATCTAAGCTTTATAGACTAGTATCTTGTCCTTAAATCAACAACTTAACCAATTCAACCTTTATGATTCATTGAGATGAATTTCACTCACTAAACCTCTCAAGGGAAACTTTTGGTGGCTCTCTTCCTAAATTCTAGATACATGATGAAAATGGAGCTCACTCATACACACATGCTTCTTGCACTGCCATAAGCTTGCTTATTATCTACTCTCTATCATTATTCAAGATTAGAATCAATCATCTATAAAAGTTTATTCAAAAGTGAAAGAAATAGGAAATGGTAGAAATGGAATAAAAGCAAAGTAAATAGCTAATTTGAATGAAATGGAAGACTTGGATGTTCAAGGATACTCTTGATGCATTTTCGCCCTCTTTTCAGTCCATATAATGTAGTCAAAGTGTGATGAAGTGATGCTTTGCAATGCCCTTCAAAAATCTTATGAAAAGAATTCCATAATTCCTTTGTGCCAAATTTCCATCTTGTGTGCCAATTTTGCTCTTCTCTTCTTCTTTTTGATTTTTTTCTTTTCTTTTCCTTTCTCTCTAGTGAGTTCAAAATGTAGCTGAGCAAATCTTCAATTTGGATGAGAATTTCTCCACTAATCCATTGTGCCGAAACCCATCAATGTGCCACTTGGTCTTCTTTTGTGTTTTTCTTCCTTTTTCAAACTGTTTTTTTTTTCCTGTTTTTTCCAAACTGTTTTTCTATTTTTTTCAATCTGCTACTGAACTCCTTCGGATCAACCTTCTTATCGGGAGTTTGTGACATCAGATAGCAATCAGAGATAGAATTTTTCTGCTCCACAAGTAGCCTTTGCTAATTCTTGCCACTCTCTTTTGATACCCCTCACTTCATTTTTTTTCCTTTCTTAATTTGTTGGCAGCTGCACTTGTTTATTTGGACAGCTTCACACTTAACTTGTAACTCTTGCAATTCACTGATATTTCGCAGCAATTAACCTCAATTAACAATGGAAAGTTTACTTGAGAATTAAAGCTCAACAAATTCAAATTCCATCCATGGCACTCTCACTTTCAAGTTGATACAAACTGTTTTGTTTCTTTTTTTTTCTTCTTCAAATTCCAGCAACCCTTGCACTGATTTCAGAAATATATAGCTGCAATTCAGCTCCTAGAAGAGTGGCCGGAACAATTTCATAGCATCTCTTCCATTTTGGCACAAAATTCTGATTTTTCCTTGCACAGATTTTTTTTCCTTCACTTGTTTCCACTTGGTTCCTCAATTCTGCACATATTTCTGCTCAATTCAAACTTTACAACTTCAATCCAAACTTCAGCAAAGTGTTGCCAATTTAAGCTTCCATAATTCCTACTTCCCAAGTGCTACAAACTTCATTGCTTTCAAACTTTTCCATGGCACACTTTTTTTTCTGTTTTTTTTTTCTGATTTTTTTTCTGTTTTTTTTTTCCCTGTGCCATTTCTTTCTAATTGAGATTCCTTAGATCCAATTCACCTCCAATTCACAACTGAATTCCCATTAAACTTGATACCAAACTCCACTCCAATTGGCAATTTTTGACTTCAACTCAACAATGAAATGAATTTTTTTTTTCAAATGTTTCCATCACACTATCCACTCCCCCACACTTAATCTTTTGTCCGTCTCGGGCAAAATAACATCAAAGAACATCTCCAAACAAACAAGTCCCTAGAAAGCATGGTTAGGAATAGGAAATAAGGAAAGAAAATAAGATGAACATGATTTTTGTCAAAAATTGACATGGAAAGGTAAACAAATTTATTAACCTCTATAGAAGTGATCTAAACATTGAAATATGATTTTGAAAGAACCTAAGCAAGTTCTAGAGTACAATCACATGTATGTTTCACAAAAATAAGGCTAACCCTCACTAGGTAAAAATAATTCATCTCAAGTCCTCAATCAAGAATCCATGGCCAAGTAGTACTCAAGCATCCAAGATTTCATCCATGAGCTCAAACCCTAAGTTTTAACAACCAAATTTAATTTGTTTTCAAAAGACTCTAAAATGTTATGAAAATAACCTAAAGGGATACATTTATTCCTATTAATCAAGGAAAAGTGCCAAAAGACATAAAATGACATTTATAATGCCTATTTATTAATTCTACTCTATTCAAGCATTTATTAGCAAGAATTTATTTCAAAAGAAAATTCTACTCCTAACAAGCATAAAGATGAAAATAGCAATGAAAGAAAATGCAAGAAAAAGTAAACTCCCTTTATTTCTGGCGGTCGGAGTCTATCAAGGAATAATCTCCATCTGGGTAGGGGGAAGTAGGAGTAGCTAAAACAATTTCCTTCATTTGCTCAATTTTATTTTGCTTCACTCCCCCACACTTATTCTTCACAATAAAATGTCCAGGTGGCCGAAGTGATTTAAGTACAATAACCACTTCTGAGGTGGAGTGATGTAAGTCAAAGCAAGTTCATCTCCTCCCTCTTTATTCTTTCTGAAAAATCTTCCAGGTGGTTGAAGACTGTCTAGATGTAGAACCCACTCAAGAAATCTCTGAGACCCTGCAAAACCATGTAAAACCTTCCTCAAGCGTGCAGGGTAAGATAAAAATGCGATATCATCAATCTCTACATAACATGTATCTAAAAATGCATCACATCCAATAAAGTCAATTTTGGGTACCTCAATAAATTTTTCACAAGCATAATCTACATGAGGTATATCAAGAAAAGTTTCACAATCAATAAACTCAATCTCAGGTACCTCTAGAAGTTTTTCACATTCAATTTCAGCATAAGAAATAACAAGAGATTCTTCACAGTAAACAACTTCAATTTCAGGCTCTAAAATTTTTTCAAAATCAATTTCAGCATAATCTGTCTCAAGAATATCATAGCAATGCATAAAATCAAATCTGGGAGCCACTAAAGAATTTTCACAATTATTTTTCAAAAATGATGTATCAGGAAATTCCTCACATGCAAATCTAGACATCTCCCTGAAATTTTCTAAAGGAAAAGAAGAAATACTTACCTGATCTGGATGAGAAATGTCTATAGGATCTACAAGAAATACCTCCATCTCGGGCTCAAAATCTGGTGAACAATCAACTAAAATAGGTGATCCTTGGGTACTTGCTCCAATTTTGCAAGTCCCTACACTTTCTGAAAGTGGTGGTGGTCCCTGGGGCTCTGTGCAATCCCCTACACCTATAGAATAATCTCCTGTGCAAACATCCTGAGTAATCTCTGCAACAACATCATTAAAAAGAATAGAGCTATCAAAAACAATATCATCACAAAATACAAAGCAAGAAAAATCAGGTGAATCCTCCTCTGAAACCAGCTCTCCTCTCACTATGTCAAAAATACCATCATCAGCAACGCTAGGTGCCTCAACAATCTCATCTGCAGTGTCTATGCTCAGAATAGAACTATTTCCCTGAGGATCCTTCATAGCATCAAAAATACTAAACTGGACCACTGTGTCTCCCACCTCCATCGAAAGGGTGCCAGCATATACATCAATTTTGGTTCTTGCAGTCTTCAGAAAAGGCCTTCCGAGGATAAGTGGTGATCTACGTGCAAGGTACTCTCCCTCCATGTCTAGGATGTAGAAGTCCGCTGGGAAAATCAATTCTTTCACTTTAACTAACACATCTTCAATTACTCCTGCCGGGCGGGTCTGACTCCGGTCTGCTAACTGAATCATAATTCCAGTGGGCTGTAGAGGTCCAATGCCAAGCATCTGGAAGACTGTCCTGGGCATGACATTAATAGAAGCTCCTAAATCAAGCATAGCATCATGTAGCGTGGTGCTTCCAATCTCACAAGATACAGTGAACATGCCAGGGTCTTCACATTTCTGAGGGATGGCATGGATGAGTGATGACACATTCTTCCCCATGCTGACCATTTCATTTTCCTTAAGCTTCCTCTTGTTAACACAAAGATCTTTCAGAAATTTCGCATATTTAGGAACCTGTTTAATCATTGTCAGCAAGGGTACATTAATTTCAACTTTACTAAAAAGTTTTACCAATTCGTTGTACTCTTTCGCTTTCTCCTCTTCCCCTTGTCTTCTGGTTGGAGTTCTCCCATTTGGAAAAGGCAAAGGAATAGGAACTTCCTCCTCATGAACCAAAATGGGTGGAGCTGATTTTTTTGTTGCTGCCCTGTTTTCCTTAGCTGCTGTAGGAACTGTCTCGCCACTGTTTTGTGTTCCGTTTTCCACCAAATTTGGAGGATTGATAGACGAAGTAGTTGGGCACGAGCTAGGGGTGGTATCCACTGAAATTGGAGTGGTTTCGACACTGATTTGGGCTGGAAACGAAGATGCTGCCCTGTTTTCAGAAAAATCTGCTCTTGGGTCATTTGGAGTTGATGCAACCTTCCCACTCCTCAAATAAATTGCGCTAACATTCCCTCTAGGGTTAGGAACAGCTTGGGAAGGTAATAGGTCCGATCCTTGAGCTTTATTTTGATTTATATCCTTAGCCATTTGCCCAATTTGCCTCTCAAGATTTTGTATAGCGGCAAAAAGATTTCCTTGTTGTGTTTGTTGTATTTGGGACTGTTGTGGCTGAAATGATGGCTGATATTGCTGTTGGAAAGGCTGATAAGAATGCTGAAATGTTGAGGAATTTTGTTGAGAATTATACCCTTGAAAATTCTGATTTTGAAGAGGAACTTGTGGTGGTGAGGGCTGAAATTGATTGAGCTGATATGCTTGGTTTTGGGGCTGAAAATTTGAATTCCAAGGCTGAAAATTTTGCTGCAGTGGTTGACTTTGTTGCTGTGGAGGTTGGTATGGCTGTTGATAACTCAAATTCCCTTGATAGCCTTGATAAAACCCTTGAGATGGCTGCTGAATTGGTCGATTTGGAGGCTGAAATTGCTGATTAAAGGGCTGTGATTGTTGGTGTTGCTGCTGACTTTGCTGGAACATTTGTTGGGGTTGCTGTGATTGATGTTGAGGTGGGCCTTGTTGGCAAAAAGAATTTCCATAGTTCAAGTTTGGATGATCCCTCCACCCGGGGTTGTAAGTAGGAGAGTACGGATTGTTCCTAGCTTGAAATTGTCCCCTAACCAAAGCTGTTACTGACTCATCTTGTTGTAGGTTGGGACATAAATCTGAAGTGTGCTCCTTGCTAGAACAAATTCCACATACACTCATCACCATTTGATTTGATTGTGGAGGTGCTAAAGGAATTGAATTTTTACTTGAAATCTGAAGACCCATTTGCTTCACAGCTGAGGTGAGTTCTAACAATGCACTACTAATCTCCTTTTGATCATTAGAAACCCCTTGAACTTCATTAACCCCTCGAGTAGATAACGCCCTGCCTCCAAATTGTTGTGAGTTTTCAGCCATATTTGAAATAAGCTCCCTGGCCTGATATAGTGTCTTGTTAACTAAAGCCCCTCCAGCTGCTGCATCAATCAAAATCCTATCCATCTGTAATAATCCCTCATAAAAGTACTGGATGAGGAGCTGCTCACTAATCTGATGCTGGGGGCAACTGGAACACAGCTTGTTGAATCTTTCCCAGTAATCATAGAGTGTCTCTCCTACTATCTGCTGAATGCCACAGATACTTTTTCTGATAATTGCTGTTCTAGAAGCTGGAAAATATTTTTCTAAGAAAGCCTTCTTCATGGAAATCCAACTAGACACATGCCCCGTAGGTAAGTAATAAAACCAGTCCTTAGCTGCTCCAGTCAAAGAAAAAGGAAAAGCTCTCAGCTTGATGTCTTCTTCAGAAATGCCCTGAGGCTTCATAGTGGAGCAAACTACATGAAATTCATGCAAGTGTCTGTTTGGATCTTCTCCTGATAAACCTTGAAACTTAGGCAAAAGATGGATCAGTCCAGATCTGAGCTCAAAATCTCCACCCAGCTCTGGGTAGGCAATACTGGAGTACTGAAAAGAAGCATCTGGCGCTGCTAGTTCTTTCATGGTCTTCTGGTGGTCTGCCATCTGATCAACTGAATATGTAGAAATAGACTGAGAAGGGATAATGCCAAAAGCCTCTGAAACACTGAGCTGGCTCCTCCTAGCTCTGAAGGTCCTCTCAATCTCAGGGTCAAAATCCTCTAGTTCACCACCTGTAGACCTGGTCATAAAAACAAGAACAAATCGCAGTACAAGTATATAGAAAGATGAAACAAATAAAATCAAATCAGATGATATAGCAGTAAATGCAAGAAAAATGGATCAAGAAAAATATGAAATGAGTACACAAGCAAAAATCAATCAACTCAACTAGTATGTTCCCCGGCAACGGCGCCAAAAATTTGATGGACCCAAAATGACTGTCACGAATGTGGGTCTCAAATTTAGAAATTTATAAAGTGCTGGAAACCCTTTTTGCAATCAAAGAAGAAAAGCGTAGTAAAGGGGCCACAGGTCGTATTTTTCCAAGGGCTAGCTCAAGTTGTGTGATTCAAGCTTGCATTTATGTGTCGTCAAGAGTTTTGGGTTTCAAATAAGAAATGGGTTTGGTTTGGTAATGAAAAATAAAAATACAATGCAAAGAAAGTAGACTTAACTAAGGAATTACCCAAAGTAATGGCAGCTAATGACTTAAGAGATAAATGCAACAACCTAATAGCAGAAAGCTAATCATGCATTAGAAAAACAGAAAATCAGAGATGAATGCAGCAAAATTCAGTAATGACTTAAGTGCAGAATTCGAATGCAAGACTCACGAAACCAACTGAATGCAAGGGTCACAAAAACTCATGTTCACTTGATACTAGATTCAAGAACTTTAGACAGCTAATTCATAGATCAACAACTAATATGCAGCAGACATGGAACTAAATGCAAAATAACTAGAATTCAGCAGCAAACTTGACATAAACTAACTGAAATTCTGGAATGGAAACAAGCTGGAATCAAGAAAAGGAACTGCTGTGAAATTTCAGAATCAATAGCTAAAGATTACATTGAGAATTCGAATGCAGAATTGGACATGAAGAACTCAATAATTCTGATGCAGTGATGCAATGGCAAATGAGTGCTGAAACTGACAAATGCAAACTGAACTAACATTACCAATCGAAATTCAGAAGAGCTGAAAGGAAGCTTATGGTCACTTGGCACATTTTCAGAATTGAAGAAATTAGCATGCTGAAATTAAATGGGATGTAAGCTGACATTAAATGCAAGAATGGAGACTGAATGCTATGAAAGTAAAACAAGTTACGATGGAAATTCACAAATTGAACCAAAACTTGCTTGAAACAAAATTCAGAAATCAACTCCAAGATTGATACGCACAGTTTGAGCAGAAAACAGCAATTCAGTTTGGACAAACTAAATTCAGAAATGAATCTATGTGGAATAAACTGATCTACTTGCAGCAATTCATTACACAAACAACTCAACTACTAGATTGCATATTTGTAAAGGCTATACCTTATAGGAAACGATCCAATAGCACTGAACATGGATTCAGAAACTGTAAAGAAAGAAAACTGCAGAAAACAGGGCTGATACGAAATGTCTACTTGATACACAAGAATCTAATTCATGAATCGACTGAATTCGAGTCTATTTCTTAGTAAACAAGCTTCCTAATTATCTACTTGCAGTATTTGAATCTAAGTATGAAAGAACAATTCAGAAATTGGAATTGAACAGCTGATTCAAGACAGAACAGGAAATAAATTGCTGAAACTGAAATTACAGCTATGAAAACAGAAAAATGCGATTAAAACTAAGTTTCAATCCCTCATCTTAGCTCACGAATCCTTGCTGTCACTCAAGGATTAGCCTCAAATGGAGAATGAAATGATCCATACAAGAAACGATCCATTTGATACAAATTACAAAAACGAAATGGCACAAATAAAATCACATCTAAGAAACGAAATTGAGCTAAGAAATCAACTCGAATCCTTGCTGTCACTCAAGGATTATCTCGAGTTGAAGTGATCACGCCTCTAGATGAAGAACTCGCGAAGAACGCTGAAGAAACGGAGAAAAACTGAGCTGCGGCGAAGACGCGATGCAGATCTGAAGAGGGAATTTCAATTTAAACTTAAACCATTTAATTTGGACGGCTGAGATTGAATCCGCTTCATCCAACGGTTGATCTTCGTCCGATTTGATTCAAAATTTCCAGATCTTGATCAGAGGTCAGGATCATCCTCTGGGTAGTTCGGATCTGCCAGATCTGTAGCGGATGGCTCAGATCAAGCTGATATTTGAAATGGATGGTCTAGATCCCTCTGATCGTGATCCAACGGCTAGATGTTCTCCGATTGGGCTGAAACTCTCAGATCTTGATCTGATCACTTGATTAGACTTAACCCCCAGCTCGGATTGATCAAAAATTCTCAGATGGTCTAGATCTAACCGTTCTTGCATCGGACGGTCCAAATGAATTGGAGCTTGATTACTTGATCTAGTCCACTTTTGACCCGACTTTGACCCAACATGACCTAGGTCCATAATCTTTCCAAGCCTACAAAAGTAGATCAAAAATTTAGTGACAAAATAACCCAAATATAGCAAGATTTACAATTAGGTCCAAAAAGGGTGTAAATCCTAAAATCTAGGCCAAATCCACAATTACACAAGTAAAATATGGGTCAAATACAGATTTAAGCATATAATATGATCAACAAAATGACACTTATCAGTGCCCCCACCTCATGGATCGGCGGCGGGAGGTCAGGCTACTCCGCCTGCCCCTGCGGCTCATGAGCCGGCCGGTATTCGAACGACGTCCTCCAGCTCGGCCCCTCCTCGGTCGGGCGCCTTGGGCTCGGCTCCAGCCCCTACTCGCCCTGGTGTCCTGGTTTTGCCCTCCACAGGGCATCGCTCGGGAGCTTCGACCTCAGGCACTGCCCCCTCTCCTCGAATCCCCCTGACAGACACATCAAACGTCGAGGCGGTGGAGGCTCTTTTGGCAATGCATTCTCCTCCCCGATCCATGATAGACGTCCAGCTTCCCTCGGCGACTTCCCTGACCCAGGTAGTCCAGCCTCAGCCACTCAACCTCCATGGCCGATTGGTCGCCAGCTGGGACCAAGGGCGGGCGCTGACTGTAGACGCCAACCCTATGAGTCTGGTCGATACCTTTTTTATAGAGGCCACTCAGGTATTCTCTTCTTTTCCTCACACGTTTCCATTTTTGTTCGTTCTAATAGTATCCCCACTACTGCGTAGCACTGGGCTAGGAGTCAATCGGTCGGTCAAGCCCTGATTACCAACATCAGGGAGCGCAGGGCGGCCGAGATGAGAGTGAAAGAGCTAGAAGATAAGTTGGCCTACTTCACTGCCCCTCCTGGTGACGAGGGCCTGGACCACCTGCGCTCGGAGATAACCTCTCTGAGATTGCAGCTGTCGAACTTGGAGGCTCGATCAGAAGAGGAACAGCAAGCTATGGCCCAAGCAGCTATGGAGGCCGAACGACTATCCAACCGGGTAGGCCATCTGGAGGGTGAGAAGAGGATCCTCCAGGCTCGCAACACCCGAGCTCGTTCGGACTGGGACAAGAAAGCCGCAGAGGCCAAGGGTCTTCAACAGCAATTGAAGGAGCTGACCACAGCTCACACTCAGACCCAACTCACCTTGAAGAACAAAGAGGCGGAGCTGGCGAATAAAGAGAAGGAGTTGTCGTCGCAGCAAGAGGCCTTTCGAGCCCTCGAGGCCCAACTGTCAAGTAAAGAGAAACAGCTGTCGGCTCGGGCGGCCACCATTCAGGGAAAGGACTCCGAGCTCGCTCAGCTGAAAAGGAGTTGGAGGACTACAAGTCGGGCGAGTCCGCGAGGATCGAGTCAACCCGCTTGGCTTACATCCAGTCCGACGCATTCCTTGACTAGGTAACTGCCCGCACCAGTGGCATGGTAATGTTTGGCGTGCGGGGCGCCATTCAGCAGTTGACGGAGGCTGGTTATCTTCCCCCCGATCTTCCTCCCAACGCTGTGAAGCCCACTCGGGTCAGGGCAAGGATCCCAGACGACGCTTTCCCTCCCTTTACTTAGCTCGTTTATCAGTTCTATTTTACCTTACTACGACTCGGCCATAAGGCCTTATAATTTTCGGGATGATCTTATCTTGTCCGGCTCGACCCTCGGGGCCTAATTTTGTGTTGGCCATGGGCCTTATTTCAGTTATGCATTCTTAAAATTGTCCAAGCCTTTTTGCCCTTGTTTATTTGCGACGTGCAAAATTTTTACTAAGTATTACCTCTTCGACGTGCTTGACCCCCTACGCTAAGGTCGATGCTTACACCGTGTATCAAAATTTCTTCTAAGTATTCGTTGCTCGGGGTACTCGCGCCACTCACCTGAACCCGATTCTTTCAAGCTGATCCGAAAATTCTGCTAAGTATCAGACGCTCGAGACATTTGCACTGCTAGCCGCTTGATCCAGTCAGTACCCTGAATTGACTATGTGGCTAGGTCAGGTCGACACCTTGACTCGACAGTGTTACTCGGTCGGGTTAATACCCTGACTCGGCTATGATGCTCGGTCGGGTCGGCGCCCTGACTCGGCTGTGTTACTCGATCGGGTTAATACCCTGACTCGGCTATGATGCTCGGTCGGGTTAATACCCCGACTCGGCTATGATACTCGGTCGGGTTAATACCCTGACTCGGCTGTGTTACTTGGTCGAGTTAATACCCTGACTCGGCTGTGATGCTCGGTCGAGTTGGCGTCTTGACTAGGCTGTGATGCTCGGTCGGGTTAATACCCTGACTCGGCTATGATGCTCGGTCGGGTCGGCGCCCTGACTCGGCGATAGATATTGTAGAAGTATACTGATTCATATTTTTCTCGAGCAAGAGTCTGGACACCGTCCGACTTACCCTGACCGAGCGTGGACCGCCACGCCCGACCGGGCCCGACCGAACGTGGAATGCCACGCCCGGTCGGTGCCGAGTCCGGTGGGTGCGTGAGAGTAAGCCCACTTATAACTTGCCTTAGCAAGAGTCTGGAAACCATCCGACTTACCGTGATCGAGCGTGGACCGCCACGCCCGACCGGGCCCGACCGAACGTGGAATGCCACGCCCGGTCGGTGCCGAGTCCGGTGGGTGCGTGAGAGCAAGCCCACTTATAACTTACCTTAGCAAGAGTCTGGACACCGTCCGACTTACCCTGATCGAGCGTGGACCGCCACGCCCGACCGGGCCCGACCGAACGTGGAACGCCACGCCCAGTCGGCGCCGAGTCCGGTGGGTGTGTGAGAGCAAGCCCATTTATAACTTGCCTTAGCAAGAGTCTGGACACCATCCGACTTACCCTGATCGAGCGTGGACCGCCACGCCCGACCGGGCTCGACCGAACGTGGGACGCCACGCCCGGTCGGCGCCGAGTCCGATGGGTGCGTGAGAGCAAGCCCACTTATAACTTGCAGGAACTATCTTTTGGGGGGTTAGAGTTCTTGTTGTCATTTTATCTGAGTACAGTTACAAGAATCATTTCTCTCCACTATCCTCACGGTACAATCTTAGGTGCACTGCACTCCAGGGTCTTCCGAGCTGCTTTCCTTGGGCATCTTGCAGATAGTAAGCTCCCGACCTCAGGGCCTTGACCACTAGGAAAGGGCCACTCCACTGGGGTTCCAACTTGCCTACTTCTCCAACTGGCTTCACTCTTTTCCATACCTTATCCCCCATTTGAAAAACTTCGGGGTATAATCTTCTGGTTGTATTGATGCCGCATCCTTTGTCGATAAGCAGCCATGCGAACTGTGGCCTTGGCTCGGACTTCTTCAATCAAATCTAGCTCCGCCCTTCTCTTCTCCGCATTGTCTTCCCCGTATAAATGTCTTCGGTCAAACTCACAGCCAACCTCCATGGGGACTACAGCTTCACTGCCGTATACTAGCTGGAAAGGGGTGCATCCTGACCCTTCTTTGGGGGTGGTCCGGAGGGCCCATAAGACGCCTGGCAGTTCGTCCACCCAAGATCCGCCGACCTGGTCCAATTTGGCTCGGAGCCCTTTCAGAATTTCCCTATTAGCTACTTCAGCCTGACCATTACTTTGGGGGTAGGCTACTGAAGTGAAGGCCTGTTTGATCCCAAATTCCTTACACCACTCTCGATTATCCTTCCTTGAAATTGCCGACCATTATCTGACACCAGCTTGTGCGGTATGCCATATCGGCAGAGGATATTCTGCCATAGGAATTTCTTCACTGCTTGTTCAGTAATCCGGGCCAAGGCCTCTGCCTCAATCCACTTAGAGAAGTAATCCACTGCCACTAGCAAGAAGTTCTTCTGACCCACGCCCTGGGAAATGGCCCCACGATATCCATGCCCCACTGATCAAAGGGACATGACACGATGGAGGATCTCAGCATCTCGATAGGTCGGTGCGATAGATTCTGATATTTCTGGCAAGAAAGGGTCAGCTTCTCAGCATCTTTCTGGAGGGTCGGCCAAAAGTAGCCAGCCAGTAAAACCTTCTGAGCCATGGATCGACCTCCCGAGTGATTTCCGCAGGATCCCAAGTGCACTTCTCGTAGTACATAATCTGCGTCTTCCTCTCCAAGGCACCTGAGCAACGGTCGGGAAAAGGCGCACTTGTATAGTGCATCCCCTATCAGAGTGAACCCGGCTGCTCTTATCTTCAATATTCTGGCCTGCTCGGGATTGTCTGGTAGAGTACCCTCTTTCAGATAGGCCATGAATGGGGTCCTCCAGTCTTCTGGTATCTCCAATCCCGCCTCCCTTTCGATTTGATCCACCAGCATGATCTGAGATGAAGGCTGAGGGAAGAGTCCCGGATGGACAGCACTGGCCAGCCGGGCCAACTCATCTGCTTTGACATTGTCTGCCCGGGGGATCTGTAAGACCTGAACCTCTTGAAACCCTGTTTGCAGCTGCTTGTATGCTTCCACATAAGTCTGTAATTTTTCATCATTGACCTCAAACTGCCCGGCTACCTGCCGAGTCACCAACTGAGAATCCGAGTACAAGATGACCTGAGTAGCTCCTACATGCTTGGCCGCCCGTAGCCCTGCTAAGAGGGCTTCATATTCTGCTTGGTTATTAGTGGCTGGGTATTCTAGGCGCACAACTAAGTGAAGCGAGTCTCCTTTAGGAGAGATCAATAAGACTCCCACGCCACTCCCTACCCGAGTGGCCGACCTATCCACATATATCTTCTATGCTCCTTCTTCTTCCTCTGTATGAAGCTCACTCAGGAAGTCGGCCAAGGCCTGAGCTTTAATTGCGTTCCGAGGTTAGTACTGGATATCATACTCGCTCAGTTCAGTCATCCATTTAACCAGCCGACCGGATATCTCCGGGTTAATCAACACCTTCCCGAGTGTGCTATTGGTCAGTACTCGGATGGGATGAGCCAAGAAGTACGGCCGTAATCGCCGAGCCATTAACACAAGTACATAAGCCAACTTTTCGAGTGTAGTATACCTACACTCAACCTCCTTAAGTAAGTGTCCAAAGAAGTAGACCGGCTGCTGCTCAGTCTCCTTCTGAGTTACAAGTACAGCACTCATAGCCTCCTCAGTGGCTAACAAGTATACATACAAGGGCTCTCCCTCTTCAGGCTTAGCTAGTATAGGCAGGCTGACTAAGTAAGTCTTCAACTCTTCAAAAGCTTGATCACACTCAGCATCCCACTGAAACCTGGTGGCGTTTCGTAAGATCTTGAAGAACGGCAG
>JAGFNQ010002363.1:0-28098 GCA_024364735.1 Boesenbergia rotunda | reverse complement strand
ATATTCTTCTAAAACTATGTGTAATAATTGTGCAATGTTATGAGCAGTATGTGATTCATCAAAAACTCTATAAGCTAATAATCTTTTTTGAAGGATCAAAGAGTTATCAATCCAATGATATGTTACACTCATATAAGAATGAGTTTGCAATGATCACTCCAAATATCGGAACATAAAGTAACTTTATTATTTAATTTACTAAATTCATCAATTAAATTCTTTTTTTCATATTTTACTAATCTTTTAATTGTACGAGTAAGTGTAGTCCTAGGTACACGTTTAGCAGCAGGATTAAGAGATTCTTTACAAAAATCTTCAAATGTGCATTTAGATCCAAAACTAAAAGAAAGATGTTCTACGGAAACAAATTTAGCTAATGATTCTCTTAATTTATTATCCGAATATAAAAATAAACCAGAATCAGTACTACTACCACTAGAAAATCTAGATAATTATGTTTGAGAGCGGTCAAGCCTATATTCCGTCGGGTGCTTCGTTTCTACATGTCGTTTCAACGACCCATAGCCGCCGCCGGCTTGGAATTTGTAGGAAGCATTGTAATGCTTGCATTTTGCATGCATTTCTCCCGACGAAAGTGTGACATTTTCAAAATGTTTAGTGAAAATAGATGATTTTAAAGGAGGATTTTCCCGAACCTTAGAAATAATCGCATCGGTACTTCCTTGCGTTTCGGGGATCGGAGGGCGTTAGGCCTGAGCCTCGGTCTCATCATCGGTGGATTGAATTTGAAGGTTGGGATCCTCGTATGCTATTTCTTTTCCCCTCCGAGATCGAGATGATGAAGCTCCGTGACCTCCTTCCATTATCGTCGAAAAATGAAGAATGCGGAGAGAAGTTGAGAGTTAGAGATTTGAGAATAAGAGATTGAGAGAAGAGAAGTTGAGTTGTGTGTGAAAATGATGAAATGAGCTCCCTATTTATAGAGTTCGGATCATAACAGTCACTAAATCATAGCCATTGACAAAAAACGGTCAAATGATCTCATCCGTCGAAAAAAGAAAAAAATAAAAAATAAAAAAACCATCCAACGGCATTGAACCGGCGGTTAACCGCCGGTTCGCGGTTTCTAGCTGCGGGAACCGGCCTGCCGGTTGGGCCCAACGAACCGGGTCAACGGGCTACCCGGCCCGTTGACCCAGGCCAGGTCCGGGTTGGACCCGGCCAGGGGTCGGATCTACTCCAGACATGGGAATATTAGCATGGCTCACCACTTTGAAGCACAAACCGTCAATGACTCCTACTTAGACCAAGTCCACCTCGAAGCAAACAACTTGGGCGACAAACTGCACATTCTCCGGGACGAGCAGCCCACTGTGATTTACCGTTTTACGCGAGGGGTTCAGTCCCTACTCCGCTCTGTTTACACGTGAGCATCCCAAAAACCCCAGCTTTGTTTGGATTGGAGATCTTTATTATTGTATGTATTCAAATCGCAGCACAAAATAGCGTGAATTTTGATTATGTTTTTTTTTAATGAGGTTTTCACATCTTGCTGACCGACCAGTCTTATTCATATTACGGATAGTGAAGGTCTCGGTACGGAAAGTCAACAGTCAAAAGTCAAAAGTCAAAAGTCAAAAGTCAAAAATAAAAAATCAACCTTGGTCAAATCGACACACCTAACTCTCCCGGCCTGGCCCATTGACTCTCTCAGCTCGGTCCACTGAATCCACTAACTTGGCCAATCGAATTGACTCTCTCAATTTGGTCAACCGAATCTACCAACTTGGCTAATTTATTACGCCAGCTCGGTTAACCAGACTCCTTCAATTCCATTACCCGACTATCACAACTCACTCACCCCGGCTCCTCAAGTTTGTCCATTCGACTCTCGCAGTTCGGCAAAATTGAGCTCCCTCAGAACAGACCTCCTCAACTTGGTCCCTTGGGTTTCTTTCAACCTTCCCGAGCTTGGTTGTCCTCCATCTTACGCATCCCATTAAAGATGTCGGAGGTGGCATAACAGCTCCATTCATGAGACCTTTTCTTTAATAAGAAGCGGGAAGCATCAACGTATTTCTAAGAAAACGTAATAAATAAATGTACATATTGTTATATTTGAGATATATTCTAAAGACAATTGCCTTAAAAATGTTATCTTATTTATTTGGTAAATAAAATTTTATTTGGATTGTATTTTATATATATGTGATTTGATCTTAAACTCAATTAATGAAGTCTATAATGTAATACATAGTACGAGAGAAATTGTGATTGCATCATAATTAGTGGATCATAATTCTAATAGCATATGACGGGGACGGAAGAAAGTCAACTCAAGTATTGACTTTATCAAAAGGTCAACTGAGGTGCCTCAGTTGCCTCTAGAAGCTCCTTAGTACCTTAGTCGGAACTCGAGGCGCCTTAAGTCGGAACTGAGGTGCCTTGGGTCGGAACTGAGGCGTCTCAGATCGAAACTTTATCAAAAGTGAATGTTGGCTGTGTGGATAATGTTTTATCCAACTAAGGCACCTTAGTGTCATGTTAGCACAAAGGTAACTTCCTATTTTGAGTTATAAATAGCCCCTAGAGCTAGGATTAAAATACAATAACTTGTAATCATTTTCCTAATTTTTCTGTGAGCTTTCCAAAGATTATAAGAGACTTCTCTACTTACAACGAAGAAAAATTTTAGTAGATCTTTTAGCCACCTTGGATTAACAATCTCTCTTGTTGCAATCAAGTAAATTATAGCATATTCCTTTTATAGTTGTTTATGTTCGTAATTATTTTAACTATTTAACTAATTTGTTGATCGTTGATTTATTTTTACAGGGCTATTCATCCCCTTTAGCCGGCCTGCACAAGACTAACTATAATTGGTTCATCAAATGTGACCTATTATGAGACTTCATATGGTTCTTTACATGCCAATGATGATCTCATTATAGATCAAGTGTAAGTTTCTTTAGACTTGAAGTAGTCAAGTCATTTTGTTTATAAAGACTTATACTTTGACATCTTAGTATAATATCTCCTAGGAGATATATGTTTGAGATGATTAAATATAAGTTAATATGTCCGAAAGTGTTTAAATAGCCAAAAGAGGATTCACCACTTCTTCTACAAGGAGATGTATATTATAGGACCTTTTGTCAGGATTGTTATTCATAAGTTTTTGGTCAAAGCAAACATGTCACGAAGAAGATCTTCTTAGACTTTTTTTTTTTGAGTAATTTGAATTCGTAAGACAAAGAACTACAATTTTAGCTAGGTGTGACATAATCAACCTAGTGGGGATTAATACATAGATCACGTCTTGAACCAATTGAGTATAAGATAAGTAAAAGGAATATACACACTGATAACAGTAGCTGATGAAGGGTTTAAAAGATATTCTAAAGTCAACTGTGTTTTTTTTGTCAATTGGGGATCATGATGTACTACTAGGTGCTACTCATGATCGATTCATACTTAATGGTTAATTATGAATGATATGTTAGTGCTGAAAGCACCAATCGAACCTTGTTTTGATATTAGCAAAGGGTTCAAAGTTACGTGTTAATTGTGATCTAATGAGTTACTCTAAGTGTGCAGTAAAATCTTAGTTGAGCTAGGCACTAAGTTCTGGTCGAGGGCTGGGGAACGAAGACCTGACCGAGGGTTGGACACTAAGTCTTGCCCGAGGGCTGGACAACGAAGACCTGACCGAAGGTTGGACACTAAGACATGGCCGAGGGCTGGGTAATGAAGTCGTAATCTGGAGGATCGGCTAGAAGACTTGGGTGATCAAGGATAATAGATAGGAGTCAAGATGGATCGAGGATCGGATGTTGCGAGTTTCAGAGTCGAGATCGAAGGCTGAGCAAAAGTTCAACTGGGGATTGGCAACAGGTAAACTCTCCTGAGAGGAGTAGGTGAAGAAGCGCTCCCCAAAGAGGGAACAGTAGACGTTGGTCCGATCTAGGAATTCGATCAAAACCTAAAAATCAGGATCGGACAGAGCGAGCTGTCTAATGCATTTCATTTCATTATACATATATTTTGTTTGTGTTTTTCTAACTCTATTTTGCAAAAAAGCAAAGTAAAGGGAGACTGAAAACCTGGGTTCAGGCGCCTGAGAGAGACTCAGGCACTCGGGAACCTAGGCGCTCGAGTTCCAGGCACTTGGGAGGCACTCAGGCGCCTGAGACTGGCTGGAGTTAGCCATGGCTTACTAAGTTGGAGTGCGTGGATTGGTCACCCAGGAGGTAAATAGGCGCCCGGGGATGGATAAAATTTCATGATGAAGTTTCATGACCGGCTGCCAGGTCACTACATTGGGGGTGCTCGGGATGGGCTTTCAGGTGCCCGGGATATGCTATAAAACAGCGTTCAACTAGTTCACTCATCATGGGATTTATTACAATCTTCTCTCTTGTGTGTTGCGCCCATAGCTGCTTAAAGACGTCGAAACGCAACTCTGACGATAACGCTTCAACCTTGAACACTTTGATCATTGGTATAATTGTTACTTTTTGTACTTCACTTATAATATATCTGTACTCATTTCGAACTGATAGTGGAGTGCCAAAGTAAATGATCAAGGATCATGACCTTAAAGTAGGAGTCATCACAAACTCCGAACCAAGTAAAAATAAACATGTGTTAGTCATGTTTGTTTTTCTCTTTCTAATTTTCGTTACATACTTGGTTTTCTCTATGTCTGAATTCTAAAAACGTGAACGAGTGCTATTTACCCCCTATATCGCTCTACTCGATCCTACATGATCAATATAACTGAAAACCTATTAGGTCATCGCACTAGGAGTATGTCTTAAAGACTTAAAAATAAGTTAGAAAAATAAGATTCTCAAAGAGAGAGATTAAGTCTGGTTGGACTAGGAGAAGGACAAATATAGAAAGTATTTGTCACACGAAAGTGCTAATAAGCCACGCCTCTTATAGCGAGTTGGGCTTATTTATGTGACATGGGTTTGAGTTTTATGTTCATGATTCTTGCAGGCAAATTGGAACAACACGTGATGTGGGCTTGATCTTGAACCTGAAGCCTTAATAAAGAGGTATATAAATACCTCTCCACGAAACAAAAGTTGAGAAGGGTTTTATTTTTCTTCCTTCTTGTTTTTGTTGCCACCGCCCAACAAGACCCGCCATACACCTCCTTGTTGCCACCCCCATTTGGTGCTGCTGGCTCCCCTCCCAGTCATCTTCCTCCATGCCATTCAAGAGGTTGGTCGGCTTCCACGAGACTCATTCGTGGTAGTATGGTATTGCATAGATAGTGGTCATTTGTACACCTTGATTGCTCACAGGACTGATTAGTAGTGGCATGTTGTTGTATGCAGTCATTAGCTAGATAGCTACATGTACACTCTATATGCTCACTGTTGGAGTAATTTAGGTACCTTGGGTTTTGATGTTTGGGCAAAGGTTTAAGTTAGAATTATTGTTGTATTTGATGTTGCATTGTGCGAATGCAGTATACAGGTACGAAGGCGAAAAGTCCAAGTGACATCTTGGCAAAGGTAGACCCGATAATAAGGACCGAGGCCGAAGGAAGCTCCAGAAGGCAAGGCGTGAAGGATGGAGAAGCATCTGAGGGACGCCAGGCTGATGGAGGAGGCTAGAAGGCTAGGTCTAGGTTGGTCAAGCGAGGACGAGTGCTGAGTGACTATACTCAGGGTTGAAACCGTAGGTTTAGGATTTGGGTAGTCGACTGCTGCTTGGAGCAGTCGACTGGTGTTGGGCACAGAAAGATCAGTTGACTGATCTTCCGTGCAGTCGACTAGTGTCGGCTGAAATTCGAACGTTGGGCTGTAACATTCAGATTCGGTTGGAACCAGTCGACTGGTAATGACTAGTTCAGCCACGAGTTCTATTTAAAGGAGCTCGGTTTGGCTGGTTAGGGTTGACCAAATTGGCTTTGGTTAAATGCCAATTAGTAGTCTAAGTGCTTAGGTGAGTGTTGCGGATTGTGGCGAGATTTCTCCACCCACAAGGAGCGACATGAGCTAGCCGGAGGTCTTCCGGGGACTAATTCACCGACGAATAGGGATTGTCGACCTTACGGACAACAGTGGAGTATGAGCTTTATCTCCGAATCACGTAAACAGTTTGTGCTTCTTAGTTGCTAGTTTTAGTTTGTTTTGTATTCCGCTTGCGCAACTAACAACGTGTAGGAAGAAACCGACAAAATGTGGGTGACCGTCTATTCACCCCCCTTTAGCAGGCGCACCGATCCCCAACAAGTGGTATCAGAGTCGGGATCGCTCTTGTTGGACTAACGGCCAAAAGAGCAAAGACGCTAGAGGAAGATGGATTCAGAAGGTCCGATAGGATAAGATACTCAAATCCCACCTCCATATGATCGAAATGACTTCGATTATTGGAGGAAGCAGTTGGAGACTTAGTTCCAAATGGATTGGGGCCATTGGACCGCATTGGAGGTTTCGTTCGAAGCTCCAACGGACAAAAAGGAGAAACACCTCCGACCTCGGTATTGGACATAGGATCAAAAGGAGAAAGCGAAGGCGGATAAGGAGGTAATGAGAATTATTTTAAACTTATTACCTTCTTATATTGTGTCTCGTGTAGGTGATTATAAGAATGCTTATGAGCTATGGAGAAAGGTGATAGCTTTACATGAAAATTCTACACAAGAACTAGGAGTGGAGGAGCCCAAGACTCATTGGTCCAAGTGAAGGAGAAGGACCAATCGGAAGTTGAATCGAGTTCAACATCCGAAGAGGAAGAGTAAGTGGAATCATCCACATCCTCAAGTGAGGAAGAAGAAGAGCAATCCAAGGTGGAGGAGATATTGAAATCTCAACCCTCAACCTCAACTACCGAGAAGAGTGGAAAATCCCATATCAAATGCTTTGAGTGTGGGGGAATGGGACACTACAAAAGTAGGTGCCCTTCACTAAAAAAGGTAAAAGAGGTAAACTTTAAACTCGGTAAAGTTCATTCAAAAATTAATGAGGGTTGTAGGGATGAAGCTAAGGATAAGAAGCATATAATTTGTTTTACATGTGGTGAGCGGGGACACTATCACACAAAATGCCTAAGGAAAGGAGAGCTTAGGAAGCTAGGGCATTTGAAGAAATTGGAGAAGAAGAGGAGCTCAAGTCAAGGGGGAGTTTCAAAGGTAAAAGGGAATGTAATCCCTTATTTAAATTTAATCCAATTTTAAATTCCTATATGCTTGTTAAAAATAATGTAGATTATTTACCCAAGCATAATCATGAATTTAGGTATAATGATAGGAATAGGGTTGGTAGATAACCTGTAAAATTATTACCCAAGACTAGACCAAACAAGACTTAAACTACCATGCCTAAGGGCAGAAAGGTAGTAAATGAGCAAGACATTAATCCTAAGAAGGGGAGACATATGCCTAGAAAGATGGGTAGGTCTAGAATGTCCAAGGTGAACATGTTAACACCTAGGTAAGAGCCCTAGAATTGGAAAATCAAGTGGGCAAGACTTGAAGAAATGGAGAGAGTTTTAGATAGGCTCATTATTGGACCTAGATGACTTGATATGTGTTTGGGTGGTTAAAACCCAAAAATATCAAATTGAGTACCTCTAAGACCAAAAGAATGTCAAATGCTAGAAGGACACAAGACATTGGTAAGGAAGGAGTAATCAAGGACAAGATGTCCAAAATTAAGAAGGTAACAGTTGAGAGCCAATGATCACCAGAGATATACTAGTGTGACTTGGTAACCTTGGATGAGTCAGCTAGGGAGGTGGCTAAGGTTAAGAGCTCAAGGGGGAGCTCTAAGAGTAAAATTGGGACCCATGATAAATGGATCTCGGGAGGATTTCTTCCGGAAGTCTAGATGAACCATGGAGTGTGCCAAAGGGTTTGGAGACGGATATGAGTCTCAATCCTTATGTTTTGGTACATTAGGTTTATGTTTCATGCATGAAAATATGACACTGGGATTATATTGTATGAAAATTAGTTTTTGATGTGCATATGCCATATAAACCAATGTTAGGGATGTATTGTGGTTTGGTATAGGCATATACATCAAGAGGAAGCCAAAACTAGGACTTTAGGTCAAGGTTCTATTGAATTATTTAGATAGTTTTGGATTTTGTATCAATCTTGGGATCCGTGATATATACATTTTAAATGTATTTTTTCCAAGTAGACACGGGTACCATAAACTTCTCAACAAAATTTGAGAATTTTTAGAGACTTGTGAAATTTCTAGTGCATTTCTGAAATTGGGTCAGAAATACAGAAATGGACTGATATTAGGGTATCAGTTGACTAATTAAGAGGGCAGTCGACTGATAATTCTGTGAGGTTGATTTTTGATTAGGTCAGTCGACTGATAACTGTCCTAGTTGACTAATACAGGCTGAAATTATTTTTCGATAAAGTCAAAATATGTCTTGATGATGTTGGACTTGTGTATAACCTTATGGGGGGGTTAATACACAATGTTTGTGGTCTTTTAAGGTTAAAGAATCCAATAATTGAGATATTGTTGGAGCTCTTTTTGATGTGTGACAAAGGGGGAGAAGTGTTTGGTTTCAGTGGGAAACCAACAGAATAACATACCTTTGCAAGAAATTCAAGCTTAAGGGGGAGCTTAGGTGAAAGGGGAGCATTTGTTGGCAAAGGGAGAGAAGTACCTTTGCAAGAAAAACCTATTCAAGGGGAAGTTTAGGTAAAGGGGGAGCCTAAGGTTAGGTTTTGATCCCAACCTAGACTAGGTGTAGCCTGGTCGGCCTATATGGCACCGTCGAGAGATAGATCACTGACAGAAAGGCTCTGACGGTTCGGCGTGGCAAGGCATGAAGTGGGTGCCACTCAGATCGGGACACCCGATCGGAAGGGTAACTCGATTAGTCCCAGCGAGGGATACAGAATCCTCGGCTAAAGGTCGGCTGGTCACTACTCGGGCAGTGGCCAGTCAGTACCCTCCTTGTGTTCTGATCCTATTCTTAAAGGATGAATCGGCCTGGCTAAGTCCGAGTGCTCCCAAGACTCGGATAGCCTCCCATTCTAATCCGTAGGGCATTAGTTGCCTAACCAGATCTCACTCGGGGAGGCCGGTCGGCGCCCTAACTCGAGAATTGCCATTTTCTGAGGGAGCACCTACTCCCTAACACCATACTGGTAAAGGCGGTACGAGAGTCAGCGCAGATTGGTTCAGGCCTGACACCACTCGTGTCCGAATCGCGGATATCCCGCTGACACAGTACTTGCTTGACATGCTCTAGAAATCCATACCACAACGACCCTTGCCCATGTCAGAATGGGCCCCGCTGGTTGGCGAGCTGACAGTTGCCTTGATCCTGTCCCTGCACGAGACAAAACGTGGCAGAAGCGGGCAGAGTCTGTCAGCCCCTTCGGCTATATAAGGCTCCCCTCCCTTCATACACAGGTACGCGTGCAAGAGTTTTTGCTACAGTTTCTTCTCCAGTTTTCATCCTCTCCAGTTACTGACTTGATCGTCGGAGTACCTTGCCGGGAAATTTTCCCGACGGGTTGCTGACGGTCATCTTTCTTGCAATTCTCGGAGCCAGCAGGAGCCTTTCCCGAGTCCATCTCACTCTTAGGAGTCCATCTCGCTCTTCGACAGGAGCAGGTTCCATGATTTATGCATGATTATTTGCCTTGTTGTTATTTCCCTAACTTAAACGGGTTGCCAAACATCAAAAAGGGAGAGATTGTTGGAGCAATCTAGGTACTTTGGGTTTTGATGTTTGGGCAAAGGTTTAAGTTAAGATTATTGTTGTATTTGATGTTGCATTGTGAGAATGCAGGATACAGGTACGAAGGAGAAAAGTCCAAGTGGGATCTTGGCAAAGGTAAACCCGACAATAAGGACCGAGGTCGAAGGAAGCTCCAGAAGGTAAGGCGTGAAGAATGGAGAGGCATCCGAGGAACGCAAGGCTGATGGAGGAGGCTAGAAGGTTAGGTCTAAGTTGGTCGGGCGAGGACGAGTGCTGAGTGACTGTACTCGGGATTGAAACCCTAGGTTTAGGATTGGGCAGTCGACTGCTGCTTGGAGCAGTCAACTGGTGTTGGGCACAGAAAGATCAATCGACTGATCTTCTGTGCAGTCGACTGGTGTTGGCTAGAATTCGAACGTTGGGTTATAACGTTTGGATTCGGTTGGAACCAGTCGACTGGTGTTGGAACTAGTCGACTGGTAACGGCTAGTTTATCCACGAGCTCTATTTAAGGGAGCTCGGTTTGGCTGGCTAGGGTTGACGAAATTAACTTTGTTTAAAGGCCAATTAGTAGTCTAAGTGCTCAGGTGAGTGTTACAGGTTGTGGCGAGGTTTCTCCACCCATGAGGAGCGACACGATGTAGCCGGAGGTCTTCCGAGGACTAATCTACCGACGGATAGAGATCATCCACCTTATGGATAGTCGTGGAGTAGGAGTTTTATCTCCAAACTACGTAAACGGTTTTTGCTTCTTAGTTGTTAGTTGTTAGTTTGTTTTATATTCCGCTTGCGCAACTAACAACATGTAGGAAGAAACCGACGAAACATGGGGTGACCGTCTATTCATCCCCTCTAGCCGGTGCACCGATCCCCAACACTCACAAGAACTGTTCGTGGTAGTATATTGTTGTGCACAGACAGAGATCATCCTACAGTTTTGTTGGTGCAAGATGCATCAGTGATGTCCTCCTCTAGTGTTTCAATGTTTAATAATATGCTTAAGTTAGTGATACATTAAACAAGGTAAGGGCGAGTCAAGAAATCAGTACCAAAGTGAAGAAAAATCCTAGTTAACCTAGGCAATAAGTCCTGGTTCGAAGAATTGGGTACTAAGTCCTGATCATGGATTGGACACTAAGTCCTGATCATGGATTGGACACTAAGTCCTGGCCGTGGGCTGGGCACCGAAGACTTGACCGAGGGTTGGGCACGAAGTCCTGATTCGTGCAATTGGGCAATAAGTCCTGGCTGAGGGCTGGACACCGAAGTCCTGACATAGGGTTGGGCAATAAGTCCTGGTTGTGGACTGGGCACGAAGTCCTGATTCGAGGAATTGGGCAATAAGTCCTGGCTGAGGGCCGAGCACCGAAGTCCTGCTGAGAGCTGGGCAATAAGTGTTGGTGCAAGTTGCATCAATGATATTCCTCTTTAAGTGTTTTAATGTTTGACAATACACTTAAGTCAGTGATACATTGAACAGACAAAGGGGAGTAAGAGTGAAGTAACCTTAGCTGAAGAAAAGTCCTAGTTAAACTAGGCATCAAAACCCTAAGTCCCAGCGAAGGGCTGCTGGGCACCTAGCGAAGGGTTGCTAGGTATCGAAACCTCAAGACCTAGCGAAGGGCTGCTAGGCACCTAGCGAAGGGCTGCTAGGTATCGTAACCCTAAGACCTAGCGAAGGGCTGCTAGGCACCTAGTGAAGGACTACTAGGCATAGAAGACCTAGCGAAGGGTTGCTAGGCACCTAACGAAGGGCTGCTAGGCATAGAAGACCTAGCGAAGGATTGCTAGGCACCAGGCGAAGGACCGCTTGGTAACAAAGACCTAGCGAAGGGCTGCTAGGCACCTGGCGAAGGACTGCTAGGGAATGAAGACTTGGTCCGAGGGACTAAGCAACTTAGCGGAGCGATGACTAAGGACAGGAGTAGAGACGGGTCAGGGTTTGGGCGTCTCGAGGTCCGGAGGTATCGGAAGCTAAGCAAAAGTCCACCCGAAGGGCTGGGTGGCAACCGTCTCCTGAAAGGAGTAGGTGAAGGGCGAGTTCTCGGGGATAGGAACTCGTGCCGGTTCGACCTAGGGTTTCGTGGAGATCCGAAGTCAGAACCAAGTCCTTAAGACCAATATTATATGTATCTATGCTTTGTGTTTGTGGATATTGCAGGTACCAAGAACCAAAGACAAAGCAAGCTTGATGAAGGCCCTAACCAGGGCGCCCTCATGCACCAGGGCGCCCTGGTCAAACACTATTTCGCTGTCTCGATGTCAGAAGCACAGGATAAGCGCTGACTGGGTTCAAGATGGGCGCCCGGAAGATCCGGGGCGCCCTGGTCAAAGCTGTTATCAGCTGCGGCGAGGTAGACGCAGGGATAAAGTTTGACCGAGTCATCCAGGGTGCCCCCAGCGTCCAGGGCGCCCCCAGGAGGCCTTTATAAGGGGCCTCGACCCCTCAGCTTCAGATACGACTTCCAAGCACTGTTCTGATCATTCTGACCGACTGCAACGCACTAGAAACGAGGCTCTACGACCGGGAGGCTCCAGGAGGAGGTGCGCGGCACTTCGGAGGTCCAGATCGGCCGAGCTTCAGACCTTTTTCCGTTGGTTTGCTTTTTAATTACTGTACCTAAAATTCTATATTATTGCTTGTAATATTGCACTGTAAGTCGGGTTTCTTCGCCTCCGGAAAGTCCGGGAAGGAGACCAATAGTGGACGGGCATTCCCGTGCATAGGCCTTGGATGTACTGACCCTGGGGGGTCGGGAACCAAGTAAAATCCGCCATGTACCTGTGTTTGTTTTATTTTTATTTTCCGCTGCACTAACGATATGAACAGTATTACGAACGAAGATTTCTGAAAGATTTCGAACGGTCGATATTCACCCCCCCCTCTATCGACGGCACCGGTCCTACAATTGGTATCAGAGCCGAACCGCTCTTCACCGGACTAACCGCCGACGGAGCAACGAGCCAGGAGTTGAGGGGGAGCCCAGGGGTGAATCAGGTACAATTTTTTTTATGTCAAATTTTAAGTTGCATATTATTTGTTTCACGTGCAGGGAGAGAGGGCACTACAAAAATCAGTGCCCTACTCGTAAGACTTGGTCTACACCACCGGCGGCAAAGGGGATACCAGCGCCAGGAGTCCGGAAGAACAAGGATCACGTACGATGCTTCAAATGCGAGAAGTACGGACACTACAAAAACAAGTGTCCGGCAAAGGTACGTAAGATTTATGTTCCAAAAGTTTTACAAATTCCTGCAATGTCTTTTAATAATTTAGATAATTTCCCTGATAAATTAGAATTATTGCATAGTCAATTAGATATGTTAAATAATCAGTTACAAAATGTGAGTATGGCTAAAATGTTAGAAATAAATTGTTTAATCATTAATACCAATTCAATAATTACTAAAATTAATTCTGATATTAAATCTAAAATAAACTCTGATAATTCTACAGATAATGATGCAATTAATTCTGGATCTAAATCTGAAATCAATCCCGAATTCGAATCTGAAAATCCTAAGGATAAATCCGAATTCAAATTCGAAAATCCTAAGGATAAAACCGAATTCAAAAATCTTAAGGATAATTCTAAGTCAGAAAATCCTTTAGATAATTAGAAATTCAAATTTGAAAATCCGTTGTATAAATTTGAATTCGAATCTAAAAATTATAAAGATAACTCTGAAAATCTCAAGATTAATCCAGAAATTAATTATGAAAATCTCAAGATTAATTAGGAAATTAATTCTGAAAATCTTAAAGATAATCTAGAGATTAATGTTGAAAATATATCTGAGGATAATTCTAAGGATAATGATGAAGATAAAATTCTCCTAGATAATTACTTAATTATAGATAATATTAAAGATTATTACAAAACATTAATTAGTGGCCCAAGTTACTCCACCTACTGTAAGGATATTGAAAGACCTAATCTTGAGGAGGATATAGAGTTATCTAAGATAAAGGCCATAATTAATAAAAATTACAAAAATTCAAATAAATCAAAATTATTAGAAAAACTTGAAAATAAAGATAAAGATGAAGAAGAAATTTTTGAAATAATGAAAATGATGAATTTAAACCCACAATTATTAATTAATCATTATAACCTTAATTAAATTAAGTTAAATATTAATTAAATCCAAATTAAATTCAAATTAATTCAAATTAAATACAAATTAAATTCAAATTAATTCAAATTAAATACAAATTAAATTCAAATTAATTCAAATTAAATTCAAATTAAATTCAAATTAAATCCAAATTAAATTCAAATTAATTCAAATTAAATCCAAATTAAATTCAAATTAATTCAAATTAAATCCAAATTAAATTCAAATTAATTAATACTTAATAATTCAAATTCGAATTAATTAATACTTAATAATTCAAATTCGAATTAATTAATACTTAATAATTCAAATTCGAATTAATTAATTCTTAATAATTCAAATTCAAATTAATTAATTCTTATTAATTCAAATTCAAATTAATTCTTAATAATTCAAATTCAAATTAATTAATTCTTAATAATTCAAATTCAAATTAATTAATTCTTAATAATTCAAATTCAAATTAATTAATACTTAATAATTCAAATTCAAATTAATTAATACTTAATAATTCAAATTCAAATTAATTAATTTTTAATAATTCAAATTCAAATTAATTAATTCTTAAAAATTCAAATTAATTAATTAAATCTTAAATAATTCAATTAAGTTCAAATAAATTCGAATTAATTCAAATAATTCAATTAAACTCAATTAAATTCAAATTAATTCAAATAATTCTATTAAATTCAAATTAAATCCTAATTAAATCTATTTGATTCAAATAAAGCTAATCAATTCAATCTACTTCAAATAAATTCAACTTTAATTGATTCAAATCAATTCAATCTTAGTTAACTAATTTTCAAGTTAATTCAAACTTCAATTAACTCAATTTCAAATCTTAAAATAACTTAAACTCAAACTAAAATAAAATTTTACTCAAACTGTAACAATTAAAATTAATAACATCAAATATGTCAAAGTGGGTTGGCATATTCGCGGGTTCACATGACATGTATCAAATCGGGAATTTGATACATTTTTAGAAACTTAAATAAAATAGTTTGAATTGTTTGACTCATGCATAATTGCCATGTCATGCATTTGCTACTTACTTTTAATATCTGACATGTCATTCATATTTAAATTTTATGCATATATTAGAACGGCTATAGAAAAATGAATAATTGAAACTTGATCAACCTAGTATTGGGTGGAGGTGAGATGATAGTACGTTAGGGAAGCCAATTCTAATAAGGTCAAGTATACTTGGTCTCTTTAGACTGGTGAAACTAGCCGAAGCTACCGATCCAAGATCCAAACTAGTTAGACCAGAATTTATCAATAAGTAATTTTGAAAATGAAATTTCATTAAAAGGCTTTGTCAAGGAAAGGGTTGATGATCCAATAAGGCTACGGCCAAAGAAGGCCTAGTGCCTCGCCAAGACCTGGAAGCCAATTTTTGAAATTCAAATTCAAGTTACTTCTTGTCAAATTCAAATCTAACACAAGCTTCAATTAAATCTTAGAATTAAAAATAAATTAAAGAAAAATGATTCAAGCATCTCACAATACACTTATAAGGCAATCATGCTTGTTGTATTGATACATCTAAAATGGGTGAGATGTTAAGGACTAATAAATTGAAAAATATATTTCAAAATTGTTTTTCAAAATCATTAGGATATTTTTCTAAAAATATATTTTCAAAATAGTGTCTCAACATAATAATGTTTTTATGGAATTCATGCTTGTCTGATTGAATATACATACTATACGTTTTTCAAAAATTATATCCTTTCAAAAATTGTTTGACTCACTCATTTAGACACAAGCCTCTTAGGACAACACTAAAGTTCCTTAAGGCACTTAGATAGAGTCAAACGGTGTTGGATGCAGGGGGAGTGTTTTGTTCTTTTTATTAAAAAAATATTTTTCAAATTTGCATTACATATATTTTCAAAATTATCTTCTTTCCAAATTGTGGCGTCAAAATTTATCTACTTAAAAATTATCGGTTGTTTGATTTTGCTAAACTCTAAAGACATAGAGGAAAGTCCACTTCATAATCTACAAGGACTCCTATGATGTGTCAACTTTAGGGGGAGTGTAAATCAAACTTCTGAAACAATTTTGTTTAATTAATTGTTTTGAAATTATTAAATAATTTCCTTAATTTGAATCAACCCTTAAGACTTAGAGGAAGAGTACTTGTGGTCAACAAGCTTCCCAGGACTAGGTCAAGTTTAGGGGGAGATCAAATTAAAAGAATTATTGAATATTTTTAAAGTTTTCATGAGGGGTATTTTCAAATCCTGTTGAAAACATAAGTATTCTTTCAAAATAGTATCAATTTTCAAAAATTACTATTATTTTCAAAAATTCATCTGGTTTTTTTTATCAATTTGAAATAATATCTTGAGTTTGGAAAATCTTCCAGGACACTTAGAAAAATGTCCTTGTAGTCAACAAGGTTTCCTATGATTGTGTTAGACTGAAAGATAAACCAAATCAAGTATTATCACTTTAAAATCTTTACATTTTTCAAAATTAACTTACATACTATTATTCTGTGACTTATGGAATTTTTTTTATAATATTTACTTGGGTTGGAAAATTTCCAGGACACTTAGGAAAATATCCTTGTAGTCAACAAGGTTTTCCCAGGATGGTGTCAGACTGGAAAATAAACTAAGTGAAGTCAAACATTATATTTTCAAAAGTACTTATGTCTTTCAAAGCTAAATATTCTTTCAAAAGTACTTAATTATATAAAAAAATTTTTTATTCAAAGTAATTTAAAAAATAATATTAAAAAAAATACCTATTTTTTCAAAAACTCAATACATTTTTCAAAGGCACTTATATTTTTCAAAAATTACTTATTATTTTTTCTGATCCTTCTTCAAAAATATGTAGTTTTCAAAACTGCTCAATCTATTCTCTCAAATGTACTTGCATGCTTCAAAAATCATCCTTCAAAATATTTGTACTTTTAAAAATCCGGCATTTTCTCAAAAATATTGTCTAAGTTTTCTCAGTTCAAAATACTTAAGCAGTAGTTTTATGCTATGCTTTCAAAATTCTATACTAAATATTTTCAAAAATACTCTGATTGTTGGCGCAAGTATTTCTGTTTATTTTGATGTATGACAAAGGGGGAGAGATGTGTGCTTAAGTTAGAAATATTTTCCCCAAAGATCAAAAATGTAGTTTCAAAGTTTATATCATTTTTTATCTTTTTCATTTTTACCCCAAGGACAGTAAGTTAGCCCCTTTAAACCAATCTAACTTAAGTTATTGTCAAACATCAAAAAGGGGGAGATTGTTGGTGCAAGTTGCATCAATGATATTCCTCTTTAAGTGTTTTAATGTTTGACAATACACTTAAGTCAGTGATACATTGAACAGACAAAGGGGAGTAAGAGTGAAGTAACCTTAGCTGAAGAAAAGTCCTAGTTAAACTAGGCATCGAAACCCTAAGTCCCAGCAAAGGGCTGCTGGGCACCTAGCGAAGGGTTGCCAGGTATCGAAACCTCAAGACCTAGCGAAGGGCTGCTAGGCACCTAGCGAAAGGCTGCTAGGTATTGTAACCCTAAGACCTAGCGAAGGGCTGCTAGGCACCTAGTGAAGGACTACTAGGCATAGAAGACCTAGCGAAGGGTTGCTAGGCACCTAGCGAAGGGCTGCTAGGTATAGAAGACCTAGCGAAGGATTGCTAGGCACCAGGCGAAGGACCGCTTGGTAACAAAGACCTAGCGAAGGGCTGCTAGGCACCTGGCGAAGGACTGCTAGGGAATGAAGACTTGGTCCGAGGGACTAAGCAACTTAGCGGAGCGATGACTAAGGACAGGAGTAGAGACGGGTCAGGGTTTGGGCGTCTCGAGGTCCGGAGGTATCGGAAGCTAAGCAAAAGTCCACCCGAAGGGCTGGGTGGCAACCGTCTCCTGAAAGGAGTAGGTGAAGGGCGAGTTCTCGGGGATAGGAACTCGTGCCGGTTCGACCTAGGGTTTCGTGGAGATCCGAAGTCAGAACCAAGTCCTTAAGACCAATATTATATGTATCTATGATTTGTGTTTGTGGATATTGCAGGTACCAAGAACCAAAGACAAAGCAAGCTTGATGAAGGCCCTAACCAGGGCGCCCTCATGCACCAGGGCGCCCTGGTCAAACACTATTTCGCTGTCTCGATGTCAGAAGCACAGGATAAGTGATGACTGGGTTCAAGATGGGCGCCCGGAAGATCCGGGGCGCCCTGGTCAAAGCTGTTATCAGCTGCGGCGAGGTAGACGCAGGGATAAAGTTTGACCGAGTCATCCATGGTGCCCCCAGCGTCCAGGGCGCCCCAGGAGGCCTTTATAAGGGGCCTCGACCCCTCAGCTTCAGATACGACTTCCAAGCACTGTTCTGATCATTCTGACTGACTGCAACGCACTAGAAACGAGGCTCTACGACCGGGAGGCTCCAGGAGGAGGTGCGCGGCACTTCGGAGGTCCAGATCGGCCGAGCTTCAGACTTTTTTTCGTTGGTTTGCTTTTTAATTACTGTACCTAAAATTCTATATTATTGCTTGTAATATTGCACTGTAAGTCGGGTTTCTCCGCCTCTGGAAAGTCTGGGAAGGAGACCAATAGTGGACGGGCGTTCCCGTGCATAGGCCTTGGATGTACTGACCCTGGGGGGTCGGGAACCAAGTAAAATCCGCCGTGTACCTGTGTTTGTTTTATTTTTATTTTCCGCTGCACTAACGATCTGAACAGTATTACGAACGAAGATTTCCGAAAGATTTCGAACGGTCGATATTCACCCCCCCTCTATCGACGGCACCGGTCCTACAATAAGTCCTGGTTGTAAGATTGGGCAAAAGTCCAACCGGATGAGCCGGGTGGCAACCTTCTGTTGGTATGGCTTGGCGGTTTCCAAGACAACCACGTGGTCGTATCTGAGAGACCTCTCTATGTCCACGGATTAAAAATTTTAATCCGAATAGAGACCTGTCCCTATAACAACCGATTCGTCGTCGTGTTAATTAATCCAAGTCTAAACTTAGTCAAAAGGCTTTGTAACTTTCCGGATTAACTAACCGCGGAAAAGATGACGATTTGGATCGTCGATTTTTGTGTTTATCTTCGGGGTCCAGTCAGTTAATTATTAACCATGATATCAAATCAAAATAATAAACTAACTTACATGAAATGACAAGGCAAAGCATGATGGCACAAACAAAACATAACATAAGTAAATTGGAGCTCGGGAGAATTATACCTCGCCGTTTACCTCGCAGTCTTCTATCTTATAACCCTCCTCTCTTGGATGTTGTGTGGGTGACGATCTCCCAAGTTGTGGAGTTACCAAGGCCCTTGAATCAATCCCCTCTCTTCTCCTTCCTATGCTTGCGCCAGAACAAACCCTAGAACCCTAGGGTTACCATGCGCCGGTGGTCCTTCTTCTTCTCCACCTCAGCCCGCCGGCCACCTTGAGTTCCAAGGTCCGGCCAACTTCAAGAGGACACCAAGAAGAAGACTAGGAAGAAGAAGAATGGGAAGAAGAAGCCAAGAGAACTCCCTCTTCTTCCCTTGAACCCTCGCAAGCCTCCTTCTCCTTCTATTCTCTTTTCCCGATGGCCTCCCAAGAGGAAAAAGCTCTTCCTCTCCTTCGCCGGTGAACCTCCGATCTTGGAATCCAGCTGCGTGTGCCAAGACAAAGAGCTGAGGATGAAAGGCAAGGAATGAAGAAGAAAACCGGTTCCTTCTTCCTTCTTATCAAGCTTCCACCTCCTCCTATTCTCGGCGCCGCAACCTCCAAGATCCACCTTCACCGCCGCCGGCCACCTCTCTTTTCTTACCCGTTCTCGTCTGCCACAAAGGAGGAGGTGTCGTCTCCTCCTTGTCTAGTGCCGACTACCAACAAAAGAAGGAGAGGAGGAAGAAGAAAGCTCCAAGCTTTCTCTTCCTTTGTTTGTTGTCGTGACCTAGGGTGGGGAAGAGAGGAAAATTCTCAAAGAGATTAGAGAGAGGGAGGTTTATATAGGGGATTAGTTATGTTTAATTGAAAAAATTTTCTAATTAAATATGGATTGATTATAAAAATTTATATATAGAATAATTCCTTAATTAATCCAAGATTAATTCCTTTAATTATTCTATCCAAATTTTTATATAGAATAATTCCTTAATTATTCCATGATTAATTCTTTAATTAATTCGAGATTAATAAATTAATTAATCCCAAATTAATTCCTTAATTAACCCGGCCTTTTATCATGATTCTTATGAGACTTTATTGGGCTAAGATAGGGACCATGAGGAGGAGTTGGTTCTTGGCCCTCTAATGGATCCAAACCCGATCCATTAATGGAGATCCATTCCTCTAAAGGATCCCATTGTACTTCCTCACCAACCCTCATATTTTCATATGGGCTCCATCTATTACGAGTCGTCCATCTCTCCGTGTTTAAGATATCGTATGCCCGATAATTAATTTAATTTACTGATAATTAAATTAATTATCTTCTTAATCCTTGATTAGTACCACTCAACCTTTTCGACATGCCGAACCATAGTCCACTTGCAAGATTTGACATGACAATCCTTTTGAGCTCACCAAGGGGGCATCATCACCCTGACTCACCAGGACACGGATTCCGTCAATAATCAACGACACATCATATTATTAATATTATTTCCCAACTTACCGAGTTTATCGATCTAACAGAATAGATCTTGCCCATTGATAAATCAAAGATATAATAATTAATAATATATGCCCGTCATTATTTCGAGATTCAGAGATCGTACTCCATAATAGCATCCGAGGTCTAATCCAATTTACTAAGTCAGTATAAAAATTGGATGACCTCTCTTTTGGTCCTACTCAATGTACACAATGTACACAAAGTACACTAGTGTAATCCTATGGTTAAGATAAACCACACCTAATTATACTACAACCATCCCGATGGTTTGTCCAACTCCATCTCGGTTGTGAGCCTCTTTCTTATGCTTCGGCAAGGAACCTGATAACATGATCTTCTGTACGACACCACGCACCATGTTATCTACAATGCCAAGCATTAGACGTTTAGTGCACATACTAATATAAACATGCACTGTGTGATTTTCTGATTCTCTTTAAAATGTAGATGTATCTAACCAAAAGGCAAGACTTTTAGTATATATCCTAACACCTTCTCCTGAGAGGAGTAGGCGAAAGGCGCGTTCCCCGGGAAGGAAACATAGGCGTCGGTTCGACCTAGGGTTTCACGAGAAATCCAAAGTCAGAACCAATCTCTAAGGTTAAGATTGTCTGAATATTTGTCTTGTCTTTGATTTTATTGCAGGTACCTAAAGTTGGAGGCAAGACAGAAGAGCTAACAAAGAAGAAAAGGCTACCTAGAAGGCTGTCTAGGGCGCCTGTATCAATACAGGCATTTGATACAAGTGCCCCAGACCTTGTGGGCACCCTGGACTGAGCAAGCCTATCCCAGGCGCCTGTTAACACAGGCGCCTGAGGGCTCCCAGGCGCCTGGGAAGGGAATTCTATCCTTACTGCGAGTTCGGCACGAGGATGAGGTTTGACCAAGGCTTGTGAGGCGCCCGTAGCAACACAGGCGCCCTAGACATGACTATAAAGGGGTTCGACCCCTCAACTCAGGATATCAATCTCGACTTCATTCTAAGCATTCTGAGTGACGATAAAGTGCTAAAGACGAAGTTCTGCGACCAAGGAGGCTCCAGGAGGAAGTGCGCGACACTTCGAAGTTCCAGATCGGCCGAGTCTTCGACGTTTCATTTGGTTTGATTTTATTTTGCAAAGTTAATTTTCAGTTATATCTTGTGGTTATAACTCAACTGTAAGACGGGTTTCTCCTCCTCCGGAAAATCCGAAAAGGAGACCATTAGTGGACGGGCGTTTCCCGTGCTTAGGCCTTAGACGTACTGACCCTGAGGGGTTGGGAACCAAGTAAATCCCGCGTGTACGAGTATCATTCATTTTCGTTCTTTTCTATTTTCCGTTGTGCTACTAACTCTGTATCTAGAACGAATGATCGAAAGACGAGATTTTCGAAAGATTTTAACGAGTCGATACCACCCCCCTCTATCGACGGCACCAGTCCTCACAACCTTGACTGCCCATGCGAAGCGTTCGTGGTAGCATGTTATTGCCCAAAATTAAGACTTATTATATGTAGAATCTTGATTGATCATTATTGTAGATCGTTTGTCATATTTTGTTAAGTAGATTAGTGCTTGATTATATTGATAGCCTTGATATCTAATATGTTGTTATCTTGCCCGTAGATAAGATGACCTGAGATTGCTTTATTTGACATACCTAGTTGATTAGGTTAGTCGATGGCTATGTTGGTGGGTTTGTTACTTTTGCTCTTACTTTTGTAATAAGTATTATTACCTAATGTTCTTGGCTTAGATCGTGGTTCAGTGAGTCAATGGGAGGCAACTGTTAAGGAGGAGATCTTGGATGCTTCGGTGATGAAGAAAACACCTAGGATACCTACAACACTCAACTAGAGGTTAGAATGGGCGTCGAGGTTGAACTCGGTGTGACCACTCTGACGCTTAATCAACACAGAAGCTAGGGAAAGATGGAAGTTGTGAAGTAGTCGAAGAGTTTAGATGGTTGTGTGCGCGTACCTGCTCCCGTGGGGGGTAGACGACCTTTTAAAGAGTGGTGAATGTATCCTTTTTTCCTAGATATGTGCATCCATTTACTATGTTTATGAGATATGCACTAACGTCCTCCATGTCATTCGGGAGAAACGGTACCATGAATGAAGCGGTTTTGTCACCACCTACGCTTTTAGTGGGCCATGTAAGGTAGGGGAGCCTGAATGGGCTAGAGAGGTCTGTAAGGCCGAGTCACAGAGTCTGGGAAACCAAACCTAGAGGATTGAGTTGGAGTGGTTTAGGAAACCTACGCAAAGGGAGATCGGTTGCGATGAACTGAGGGAGTCAGGTAATAGAGCTTAGGGAGTCGGGTGTACCGAATTGAGAGAGTCGGGTTACAAGCTGAGGGAGTCGGGCAACTGAGTTGTGGGAGTCGGGTAACGAAACCGAGGGAATTGGGTATCGGTAAGGTATCAGACCTGATCTGTGTCATGACCCGATCTTTCTGACTTACCCCCTAACTTGACTTTTGACCCATCAGTTTGACTCTTGACCTGACCTTGTCACGTGTATCCACCACTTCACCTAAGAATGCTTTCCTTTAATCTCTTTACACATAATATCATGCCCTATCATTTTACATATCCGTTGAGTTATTTGTACTCATTACCCCTTTATTGTTCCATTGACTTCAATGTCAATAAGTAGATGACATATTAAGTCGATTATCCTAACATTTTATCGGTCCCACTTGATATGTGATTTTGGAGTTTTCATATTATTATGGCTTTTGATTTTAGATTTGTTCTTCTTTTTTATGTCGGATATTTGAGTTTTATTATAATATTAATTATTTTTTATCATATTTAGTTTTGATATGTGAACATGATTATGCATACATGCATTATCATATTTGTTGGAGCAATCGGCCTTAAGATGGTCCAGAGTGACCATAGGTTTTGATATTTGGGCAAAGGGTTTAAGTTAGGTTTATCCTTGTATTTGATATGCGTATATTGAGTGTGCAGGTTATACAGGTTACGCATATGGACCTGACTGGACGACCTCAGTACGGTGAAGGATGGCATGGAGGCCAGCTGGAGGCTGGCGTGCGCATCTGAGGGACCATGGAGTGCAGGGACGATGAGCTGATGGGCGCGGACTTCGAGGCGTACGTGAAGGGTGGCATGGAGGCAAGCTGGAGGCTTGCGTGCGCATCCGAGGGACGAGGGCCGAAGATGAAGAGGGCGCGAAGGCAATAGTCGAGGCTGCGGATGAGGAGTCAGTCGAGTCGTGAGGATCGAGTGCTGTGTGAATGTACTCGGGAAAGGGTTCAGCTAGGGACCAGTCGACTGCCCTGGGGGCTTTACCCAGTCGACTGGTAGGTGGCTGGTGAGCTGGCAAATTCGAACGTTGGGGTGTAACGGTCGAATTTGGCTGGCACCAGTCGACTGCCCTGGGGGCAGTCGATTGGTAGCAAGAAATCAGCCCCGAGTCCTATTTAAAGAGGACGTCGTGGTGGCTGAGTTTCTTGACGAAACCTGCTTGGGTAAAGCCGGTTAGTAGTCTACTGTGTTCACAAAGCGTCCAAGGTGTTGTGGTGAGGTTTCTCCACCCACAAGGAGCGACACGTGATAGCCGGAGGTTATCCGGGGAGTGATCCACCAACGGATTGTTGGATTAGTCACCCGGCCGGGGTGGATACCAACTAAATACGATTTGTTAGCGTTGTTTGTTCTTTTCATTATTGTTTTCCGCTGTGCAACTAACAACGTAGGTACAAGAACGAACCGGGAATTGCTATTCACCCCCCTCTAGCGGACGGCAACGATCCTAACAATTGGTATCAGAGCGAGGACCGCTCTTTATCGGACTAATCGCCGAGAGAGCACACGCTAGAGGAAAATGGAAGGAGAGGGTCCGCTAGGATGGGATATCCGGATTCCACCTTCGTACGACCGCAACGATTTTGCGTATTGGAAAGGTAAAATGTCATATTTTCTAATGACTAATATTGAAGATTGGATGTGTATAGAAATAGGTTTCGATTCTCCCAAGGACAAAAAGGGAAGGACTCTAAAGAAGAAGAAGTGGACCGAGGAGCAAATTCATCAATCCGAGATCAATAACAAGGTAATCAAAATGTTAGTCAATTTAATACCTAATGACATTTTGGATAGGATTGGTGAGTATAGGGATGCTAAGGAATTGTGGAACAAGCTAGTAGCGTTCCATGAAAACCCTACACGAGCAGAAGAAGAGCCAAAGGAAATGGATTCAATGGAAAAAGAAAAAGAAAAGGAAATGGAAGTGTCAACATCCGAAGAGGAAGAAATGCCCACATCCTTGAGTAGAGAAGAAGAAGAGAGTGAGAGGTCATCCACCTCATCAAAAGAAGAAGATGAAGTATCGACTTCAAGAATTGAGGGGGAGGAGAGACCCTCAACCATGCCGGATCAAGAAGAAGAATCTACATCATCCAAGGTTGAAGAAGTCAACCTAGTCTCCATCTCCACCAAAGCTAAATCGAAGGAGCACATCACATGCTTTGGTTGCAACGAAAAGGGGCACTACAAGGACAAGTGCCCAAAAGGTAAAAAGGAGGTAAAATCCAAACCTATTTCAAGTTCTTTTAAATCTAATATGGGTTGTAGGACTGGAGAAGCCCAAGCAAAAAGGAAGAAGATTCGATGCTTCACATGTGGAGAGCTAGGGCACTACCACACTAAGTGCCCAAGGAGTAAAGAGTTCAAGAAAATGGAGCACTTGAGAAAATGGGAGAAAGAGGAAAGAAAGAAGAAAAGAAGCCCATATCATGGAGGGACTACAAGGGTAAGGGAGGTAATCCCTAATCTTAAATCTAAATGCAATTCAAATTCAAGTTCCTTTATGCATGCTAAAACTAGTGAAAATTGCTCATCCATGCATGCTAGGATAAATGAAAATTACTTAATGGTGCATAATTTTGGTTTCAAGTATCATGATAGGAATAGGGTTAACAAGATAGATCAAAACCCTAGGAAGGTCATACATCATGAACAATCAAAGACCTTTAGACCTAAGGACCATGACACTAATCCCAAGAAGGGGAGGAATGTGCCTAGAAAAGAGGGTAGGTCTAGGAATGTCCAAAATGGGCATGTGGATTCTAGGTTTAGGAACCTAGAAAGGGAAAATCAAGCTTTAAGGGAAAAGCTTGAGAGGTTAGAGAAAACCCTAGAGAGATTCACTATTGGATCTAAGGGTTTGAATATGGTGTTGGGTGGTCTAATACCCAACAATGATAGATCGGGTCTAGGATACCGATCTAGGGTCTCCCATGTCAAGGAAAAGAGATATGCTAGGGTAGCATATGATTATGGCAAGAAGGGGGAGTGCAAGAATGGCAAGGGAATGCCATCAAAAGGAAAGGAAAAGGTCTTAACTAAGGACAAGGGGTCCAAGGTTAAGAGGGTTGAGTTCGTAGACCAAGAGTCACCGGAGGTTCACCGGTGTGGTTTAGCATTTGTTGAGTCACCTAGGGAGGTGGCTAGGGCTAAGAACTCAAGGGAGAGCTCTAGAAGCCTTTGGGATATATGATGAATTGACCTTAGGAGGGGTGCTCCTAGTGGTCTAGATGGACCATGGAGTGTGCCAAAAGAATTGGAGACGGACTTGAGTCTCAATTCTTGGGTTTTGGCACGGTGTTTTTGAGTTTCATGCATGGAAATATGACATTGGGGTCATATTGCATGAAAATTGGTTTTTGGTGTGTAATTGCCATGTAAATCAATGCTAGGGATGCATTGTGGGGTGGCATGGGCAAAGACATCAAGAGGAAACCAAAACTAGGACTTTAGGACAAGGTTTGATTGAAGTTTTTGGCTAGTTTTGGGTTTTATGTCAAACTTGGGAATGGTGATAGATACATTTTGGAATGTATTTTTCTCAAGTAGATATGGGTATCACAAACCTCTCCACAAAATTTGGAAATTTTTGGAGATTTGTGAAATTTTTGACGCATTTCTGAATTTTGTCAGAAATGCTAAAATTTCAGACTTTCAGAGTATCAGTCGACTGCCATTTTGGCAGTCGACTGGTCAAGGCTTGTTTTTGTATCAATAGCTAGTTTGGGGTCCAAATGGAGCATAATAAGTGTATGGGGGGCTAGTACACATTGTTTATGGTCATTGGGGATTAAAAGAACCGATAATTGGGATATTGGTGGGTTCTTTTTGATGTTAGGCAAAGGGGGAGAAGTGTTGGTTTAAGTTGGGAAACCAAACTTACCTTTGCTAGAAACCCTAGGTTTAGGGGGAGTTGAGATTAAGGGGGAGCATGGTTGCTTCATTCTTGGCGTAAGGGGAACCTTGGAGAGGTTCTTAAAAAGCCTTTGTAAGTCCAGTGTAGGGGAGCTTGGGAAAAGCTTTAAAAAGCCCATTTTGGTAGAAAATCCTAACTTGGAGGGTTAGGTGTGGGATGCCTTGGGATAGGATCCATTTTTGCATTGCATATGCATTTTGTTTTAGCATGGTTTTTGCTATTGACTACTATTTTGCTTTCCTAACTTAAACGGATTGTCAAACATCAAAAAGGGGGAGATTGTTGGAGCAATCGACCTTAAGATGGTCCGGAGTGACCATAGGTTTTGATGTTTGGGCAAAGGGTTTAGGTTAGGTTTACCCTTGTATTTGATATGCGTATGTTGAGTGTGCAGGTTGTACAGGTTACGCATATGGACCTGACTGGACGGCCTCAGTACGGTGAAGGATGGCATGGAGGCCAGCTGGAGGCTGGCGTGCACATCTGAGGGACCATGGAGTGCAGGGACGATGAGCTGATGGGCGCAGACTTCGAGGCGTACGTGAAGGGTGGCATGGAGGCAAGCTGGAGGCTTGCGTGCGCATCCGAGGGACGAGGGCCGAAGATGAAGAGGGCGCGAAGGCAATAGTCGAGGTTGCGGATGAGGAGTCAGTCGAGTCGTGAGGATCGAGTGCTGTGTGAATGTACTCGGGAAAGGGTTCAGCTAGGGACCAGTCGACTGCCCTGGGGGCTTTACCCAGTCGACTGGTAGGTGGCTGGTGAGCTGGCAAATTCGAACGTTGGGGGTGCAACGGTCAAATTTGGCTGGCACCAGTCGACTGCCCTGGGGGCAGTCGACTGGTAGCGAGAAATCAGCCCTGAGTCCTATTTAAAGAGGACGTCGTGGTGGCTGAGTTTCTTGACGAAACCTGCTTGGGTAAAGTGGGTTAGTAGTCTACTGTGTTCACAAAGCGTCCAAGGTGTTGTGGTGAGGTTTCTCCACCCACAAGGAGCGACACGTGATAGCCGGAGGTTATCCGGGGAGTGATCCACCGACGGATTGTTGGATTAGTCACCCGGCCGGGGTGGATACCAACTAAATACGATTTGTTAGCGTTGTTTGTTCTTTTCATTATTGTTTTCCGCTGTGCCAACTAACAACGTAGGTACAAGAACGAACCGGGAATTGCTATTCACCCCCCTCTAGCGGACGACAACGATCTTACAATATTAGGAGTTTGTGTATTTCACATTAGTTGGTTTTGTTGGTGCAGGAAGCACCATATCGAACCTTGTTTTAATATTGGCAAAGGATTCAAAGTTAAGTACTATTTGTGATCTAACGATGTTCACTGAGTGTGCAGAAAGAAGTCCTAGCGAAGGGCTGCTAGGCGTTGAAGACCTGACGAAGGACTACTAGGCACCTAGCGAAGGTCTGCTAGGTGTTGAAGACCTGGCGAAGGAC
>JAGFNQ010002362.1:89803-103115 GCA_024364735.1 Boesenbergia rotunda | reverse complement strand
TCCCATATCCTCCACATGAACATCATCAAAAGCTCTAGCTGGAAGAGCTTTAGTGAAAGGATCTGCCAGGTTGTCCTCTGATGCAATCTTGGCGACAACCACTTCTCCTCGCTTTACGATTTCTCGTATTAGGTGGTACTTGCACTCTATGTGTTTACTCACCTTATGACCTCGTGGTTCCTTCGAGTTTGTAACTGCACCACTGTTATCACATAAATTGTGATAGATCTAGGCAAACTAGGAATCACATCCTGAGCCATACAACTTCCTTGGCTGCCTCTGAGGCTGCCACATACTCAGGCTTCCATGGTGGAGTCCGCCACACATTTTTGCTTGACACTCCTCCAAACAATGGCTCCACCTCCTAAAGTAAAACACAAACCCTGAGGTAGACTTACTCTTGTCCCTGTTTGACTAGAAATCTGAGTCCGTATAACCCATAGGGACTAATTGGTCTGCTCGGTAAACAACATATAATCCCTAGTCCATCTCAGGTATTTTAATATATGCTTTACCGCAGTCAATGCCCCTATCCAGGGTTACTCTGATATCTGCTAACCATGTCCACGGTAAAACAGATATCTGGTTTCGTGCACAAATAGCATACATGATGCTTCCTACTTGCGGAAGCATAAGGAACCACCTTCATTCCTCTATCTCCTCTGATATTTTTGGACACATCTCCTTGGATTGAGGAACTCCATGCCTGAAGAGTAGGAAACCCTTCTTGGAGTTTTCCATGCTAAAACGAGACAGGATAATGTCAACAAATGAAGCTTGGGATAAGCACAACATCATTTTCTGGCGATCCCTTATGACCTTGATCCCAAGGATGTGTCCCGCTTCTCCTAGGTCCTTCATATCAAACTGCTTTGATAGCTAGACCCTTAGTCTGATAACACTTTGATATTGTTGTTAATTAACAAAATGTCTTCTACGTAAAGTACAAGAAACACCACTACGTTTCTGTCACATCTCATGTATACACATGATTCATCCAGGCTTTGAGTAAATCCATATGACTGGATTACTTCATCAAAGCGGATGCTCTATGATCGTGAAGCTTGATTCAATCCATAAATGGATCGATTAAGCTTGCATACTAGATCCTCTTTGCCGTTTGCAATGAACCCTTCTGGTTGCTTCATGTAGATGGTCTCCTCAAGACTTCCGTTAAGGAAAGCTGTCTTGACATCCATCTGTCATACCTCATAGTCCATATGAGCTGCAATAGATATGAGAATCCGGATCGACTTAAGCATGACTAACCGACAAAAAGGTCTCCTCATAATCGATACCCTCTTTTTTGAGTGTACCCTTTCGCAACAAGCCTTTCTTTAAAGGTCTCAACCTTCCCGTCTGCTCCTCTCTTTCTCTTGTAGGTCCACTTGCATCCAATGGTTTTTTACACCATCGGGTGTTCTATTAGCTCCCAGACATGATTAGAATGCATAGATTTTATCTCAGAGTTCATTGTCCTTTGCCAAGAATCTGCATCCTTATCATGGAGGGCCTCGTCATAGGTCCAGGGATCTGGTTCATGTTTTACTAGAGACCAAGTCCGAAGACTCTCCCAAAAACATGAACCTTTCAGGCTGTCTGACAACCCAGTGCGACGAGGTACACCTATGTATCCTCAGTGACACGCGGTGTAGTGACTTGTGGTGTGTCCTCTTGTCAATTGGTCCTAAGGTCGGAACGTCCCCACTTAACTCTTCAAGCACTAATCTACTCTTGGGCTTGTGGTTCATCACATAGTCTTCTTCTAAGAATCTGACATTCATGCTAACGATTACCTTCTGATCCTTTGGACTATAGAACAGGCCACCTTTCGTTTCCTTAGGATAGCCCACAAACAAAAGTACTTCTGTCCGAGATTCCAACTTATCAGTATCTCCTTCAGCACATGTGCTGGACTACCCCAAATCGAATATGTCCTAGACTAGGCTTTCGCCGAGTCCACAATTCTATGGGAGTAGAAGGGATTGACTTAGATGGTAACCATGTTCAGAATATACGCAGCTGTATCTAGAGTATATCCCTAGAATGAATCAGGTAAAATATAGCTCATCATTGACCTAACCATTTCCATAAGAGTCCTATTCCTTCTTCTGCAACTCCGTTCTGTTGGGGTGTACCGTGTGCAGTTAGCTGGGACTGAATCTTATAAAGGATGTCCTAAACTCTCCAAAGAGGTACTCTCCACCACGATCTGATAGTGTTTTGATACCTTTACCTTGACGCTTCTTCACATCAGCCTTGAACTCTTTGAATTTATCAAAGCATTCAGACTTGCGGCGCATCAAGTAAATGTACCATACCTTGAATAATCGTCGATAAAAGTAATGAAGTATTCAAACAACCTCTAGCCTAGATTGACATAGGACCACACAAATCAGAATGAATCAGTTCTAGAATGTCTTTGGCCCTATACCCTTGGCCTTGAAGGGCCCCTTGGTCTTCTTACTTCCAAGCAAGGCTCACAGGTCGGGAGGGCATCCACCACGAATGAACCCAGGCGTCCATCAGCTATCAACCTTTGAATCCTACTAAGGTTAATATGACCAAGCCTAAGGTGCCAAAAATACGTCTGATTCATCTTAGAAGGTTCCTTTCTCTTATTTAAGTTAGATGATGAAGCTATTAACCTCAGTTTGCATCGTGGGAGTCATTCGTTCTAGAGTGTACAGATTGCCAACCATAGTACCCGAACAGATATCTCCCTATTTCTTTTTATAACAACTTTGTTATCAAAAGCAACAGAATATCCATCCTTTATCATCTTAGAAACTAAAATTAAATTCTTTCTAAACAAGGGTACATATAGGCAATCTCTCAGAACTAACACTTTATTTCACTCAAAAGATAAATAGAAAACTCCCACTTCAACTGCTGCCACTTTCGTAGCATCGCCCATGTAGACCACAATTTCTTCATTAGCTAGCCATCGGGTTTCCTGGAACCCCTGCAAAGTATTGCAGACATGGTCAGTGGCTCCTGTATCTACACACCATGTACTGATAGATAACACCGCTAAACATGTTTCAACGACTAGCACAAGAAATACCTTTGTCTTGACGACAGGGACAATCTACCATCTAGTGCCCAGTTTGCTTGCATGTGAAGCACTTGTCTTTTGGCTTCTTCACGCTAGTCCGTGTCCTGCGATGCTGCCTGCCTTCTTGAACCCACCTTGTTTCTTCTTCTTCCTGCCTCTCGCCATAGAAGTAGAAACCTTCTGAGTAACCAAGGCCAGCGAGTTCTGACGAAAAAGGCCCTCTGCCGCCTGGAGTTCTCCTAGCAGTTCACCCAACATATATTCACGTTTGTTCATATTATAGTTGAGCCTGAACTGCTCACAACTCCTAGGCACAGACTGGAGTACAATATCGACCTGGGTTTCCCCATCGATCTGTGCTCCCAGTACCTCAATCTCATTGAGGTGAGCCATCATCTTTAGGACATGATCCTTCACGGGTGTTCCTTCGACCATAGTGGTCATCATTAAACTCTTCATCGCAACCTACATAGCAGCTCGACCTTGGTTCCCGATGAGCTCCTTGAGGTTCAACATTATGTCACTAGTAGTGGACATGGCCTGATGCTGATGTTGCAGCACATTCGACATAGATGCCAGAATGTAGCATCACGCCATCTCATCTGCCTTGACCCACTTCTTGCAACGCTCCCTCTGCTCTTCACCAGAGTCCTCTCTAGGCCTTTCCGGACATTCCTCGAAGAGTGCATATTTGTACTCTTCATCAGTGAGGACAATGTCGAGGTTCCTCTTCCAGTCTATGTAGTTTGGGCCAGTAAGTTTATTTTTCTTAAGTATTGTAGCTAGTGGGTTAAAGGCCATTATGAAAAACCTGAGAATCACAACACACACTATTTTAGAAATCGAAAATAAATTGATTCCTCAAAATAATAAATTTTCGAAATCAACCAACATCTCAAACACCGAGAATTTGCATGCCACGTTAGTGTGGACGTATACAAACCCTACATTTGTTAGAGAAGGTTTTACCCATCAATCTTACTATCTTGTCAACCTAACTTTTTGACAAGTAAGACTAATAGTTGGTCAACTTTGTCCCTACAAGTTATTAGCAGTGACTCCGTTGGGGAGGATACTAATAATTGTATCTAAGTGTTTACCATTGCACGACACTAAAAGAATTATTTAGGATTATGTGCCTTCCGTTAGGGATGTACACACATTTTCTTCAATAATCCTCTATAATCTTTTTTGACCTTGTGATTTGCAGAACAAGCCTATCCGTTATGGAGGAAGACACTTAGAGCCAACGCGCATGCTTGTTCACATCACATATTAGATTGCAATGGAGGCCGTGGGACCCTTAGGGTCCCTCTCCCACTTAGTAATTTAGCTCGAGAATTTTAACTAGCACAACCACACAATAAGCACATAACCAACATAAGAAAAATACAGAAAATACTAGATTTTCCAACTTTCATGACCCTTGGTCTCTAATGCGCCTCCAATCATGTCGTCACTTCGTCCGCTCTTCCCTTCCTTATGCGCAAGCCACTTTGAGGGATCTTCGGGCCGAAATGAATAGCTAATTATTTACATCATCTATCCTATACTCCACAAAGGAGTGTACATGAAAACTAGATCAAAAGTAAAATAAATAGCTTGGCTAAACATGTGTCGTAATTTAATTACAAAAATTAAATAGCAAGCCTCGTCAACCCCGAGGATTAATTAATTACAATAAATTGCACAACCTTTCATACAACCATTATTTGGCTATGACAAGTTGGAATCTCGTGCCTGCAACACAAAGTTAGCCTACACACATCCACATATCATCCAACAAAATAAAATGTATGAAAATGCAAAATTAACCAATCCTAAATACACAAAGCCGGAAACTTCAGCTCTGATACCAATTATTGGGTATGGCTTGGCGGGTTTCCTTAGCGAAAACTTGGTCATCCTTGAGAGACCTCTCCATGTCTACAGATTAAAAATTAATCCGAATGGAGACACGTCTCCCAATGACCATCTCGTGCCGTATCGAACGATCCAAATTACAACTCGACCAATCATAAAGATCGAGCCTTGTAATTTGCTTGACCATTTGACCGCTAAAAAGGTGATGAGTGGATCGCTGACTTTTGTGTTTATGGTCGAGGTCCAATTAGTTAATTATTAACCATGACAACTAATTAAAATAATTAACTTTCACACATGAAATGACAAGGCAAATAAAACATGGCACACAATTAACAAAGGAGCTTGGGAAAGAATTATACCTTAAGGATCACCTCGCGACCTTCTACCTTATGTCCCTCCCTTCCTGGACGTCGTGTAGGCGACGGTCTACCGAATACCGAGATCACCAATGTGTTATCTTCCTTCTTCTCCCCTCACTAGCCGAAACCCTAACTCCACCAAGGAGTTGCACCGGTCACTCCTCCTTCTATGGTTGCGCCGCCGGCTATCCAAGGCCGCCTGAAGTCACAGACCACCAAACAACAACCAAGGAGGAGATAGAGAAGATGATGGAGAGGAAAGAACCACTCCTTCCTGATGGGTACGGCTTGGCGGTTTCCAAGACAACCACAAGGTTGTATCTGAGAGACCTATATATGTCTATGGATTAAAATTTAATCCGAATAGAGACCCGCCCCTCTAACAACTGACTCATCGTCGTGTTAATTAATCCAAGCTACAACTTAGTCGAAACCAATGTTAAGGCCATGCAACTTTTTGGATTAATTAACTGCGAAAAAGATGACGGTTTGGATAGCCAATTTTTATATTTATCTTCAGGGTCCAGTTAATTAATTATTGACTATGATAACAAATCAAAATAATCAATTAATATACATGAAATGATGAGACAAAGAAACAAGGCACAAATAAAATATAGCTAAACAGAACTGGAGATCGGGAGAAATATGTTGGATCGAGAAAACACGATAGAGGAGGGGGGTGAATATCGTGAAAACTTTTCGGATAAAATAAGAGAATGCGCAGCGGAAATAAACACAATCACACAGAACGCAAGTGGTTTTACTTGGTTCGGAGTCACAGTCGGCTCCTACTCCAAGGCCCACAGTCCTTGACCGTTTACTGCGGGCTATTCTATAATGGCACAAAGATTTACAAAGATTGTTACAATAGTAGTGCACTATAGAAATTATATTCTTCGTTACCGACTCCCGGTGTGGATCGTACTTCGGGGCAGAGGGTCGTCGTCGACGCTAGAATCTCGAGATCGGTGGTTTGTGGAGCAGAGCGCATGAACGAAGAGGGTAGAGGCGTTGGAATAATTGATGTCGAAGCCTTAGGGGTCGAGCCCCTTTTATACTGCTCCAGGGGGCGCCTGGCACGTGCCTTCGGATCCGAGAAACCTCATCCGCAGCTTGGTCAGTGCATATCCCTCCAGAATCGGCCTCGGAGTAGACGGGGGCGCCCAGGAGACTGGGTGCGCCCGGATTGACTTGGTCTGCTGGCTTCATGGCTGAGTTTGCTTCGATTCACAGTTTGGCTTTGACCCTGGGCGCTCGGGACATCCAGGGCTCATGGGACCATCAGGGCACCTGGCCCAGTAAGCTTTCGAAGCGATTCTTGCTTAACACACGTTTAGCTTTGACCTTGGGCGCCCGGGACCTCCCGGGCACCTAGCCCAGCTGCTGCCCCTCTCCTTTGGGGCGTTCTGAGCTGCAGAAATACATTCCTTTGGTCCCTACATCCAAGGTTAGTTTCCAACAAACAAGGCAAGAATGTTAGTTATTTTTTTTACAGCCGTAGCTATCATGGTTCTGACTTCGGGTCTCCCAAATGGAACCCTAGGTCGTACCGACGCCTACTGTTCCCTCGACGGGGAACGCGTCCTCACCTACTCCTCTCAGGAGAGTTTACCTTTTGCCAACCAGCTCCTACGGTTGGACTTTTTGTTGGTGCAGGCAGCACCTAAGTCGAACCTGGGTTTTGATATTGGCAAAGGATTCAAAAGTTAAGATGTTATTTTGATCTAATATGTTACTTAAGTGTGCAGAAAGAAGTCCTGGCAAAGGACTGATAGGCACCTAGCGAAGGACTGCTAGGCATCGAAACCCTAAAGACTTGGCGAAGGGCTGCTAGGAGTCTAATACCTGGCGAGGGACTGCTAGGCACCGGGCGAAGGACTGCTTGGTACCAAAGACCTGACAAAGGACTGCTAGGTACCTGGCGAAGGACTGCTAGGCAAAAGTCCAACAGGAGGAACCGGTTGGCAAAAGGTAAACTCTCCTGAGAGGAGTAGGTGAGGACGCGTTCCCCGTCGAGGGAACTATATGTAACACCCAATAATTTTCTGGTATTATTAGTGATTTTTCAGAATTTTTCTAGCATTTTTCGGAATTAAAATAAAAAGAAAAAAAATTAAAGGGTCGGGTGGGGATGATCTCGCGACCACGCGAGAAGAAAATCCTTAAGCAAGCTTGGCTATCCAGTTGGGCAAGGGTATCAAGCACAGAAAAGGATGAAGCGAAATAATATTATAGTTGATTTAGCCCGTTTCATCAAGAGGTATTTAAACTTCCACTTAAGTTGAGTTAAGACCCCATTAGGGCTTGGAGGAGGCTGCGCGAGCAAGGTGGGAGGCTGCGAAAAATAGGGAAGAAAAGGAGAGTTTCCTCCTCCTTCTTCTTCCTCTTGAATTAGAAAACCTAGGGCTTCTTCCCTAGGGCCAAGGGTGAAGTTTTCTTGCAAAGGAAGAGGAAAAGAACCCTACGCTAGGAATTTCGAGATACTTAGTGAGTTTTCTTCAAGAAAAGGGTAAGTAAATCACTCACCTGCAATAGAAGTAGCTTCGCATGTAGTTTCTCGTTGTAGAACCATGATTTTGTGATCTAAGTGCATGCTTTGAGAATATTATTTATTGTGTGATTTAAGTTTCTAAAGAATACATGTTTTTAATCATAGAACTTGAATTGGAGTAGATTTTTATATGTGTGATCTAAGCATGAAAGACCAAGTTCTTGAAAAGTCCCAAAAATGAGTTTTGGGTTAAGGGCACGCAAGGTGCTCGATGAAAGTTCCAAGTGAGAAAGGTAAAGTTTTGTAGTGTAATGATTTATGTAAAAAGAAAGTTAGCTTGATATGTATAAGCATTATGAGTAAGAAAGTATTTTACTTTTGTAAAGTGACATGTACCGGGCAAAAGAGAGGCCCACAGAAAGTTAGAAAGAAGCTCTAATAGGGTGCGGTGGCTAGCTACCCCGAAACCTATTAGGGATACGCGCATTGGTACATTGATACCATGGTATAGTGTCAAGGCCTGAGAAAGATGATTATTATTTTGAAGTATATGAGTTTATGTAAGTGTTTCAATTTCCTTAAGTGCATGTTTGGTTATGTATGTTGACATGGTTATGATATAAACAGGTTAAAGAGAAAGAGCAAGGAAGTTAGTATTTTAAAGTATGGAATTGTATCATTAATAAGGTTCAAAAGAAATCATGAGCATGTTAAGTTTGCAAGTGTTTTGATGCTAGTAAATGTTTTCAATCATGATTGAGCATGATAAGTGTAGGAAAGTTCTCATGTGCAAATATTTCCAAGTGCATGTATTTTGAAGCAAGCATTCTTTGAAAAGAGCATGTTTATCCATTATCGTTTGGATTTGTGAGTTAGGATTTACTTACTAAGCAATTCGCTTATTAGTTGCATTTTCCTTCTATTGCAGATAAAGGTAAAGAAAAAGCATAAGTTAAGGAGGCGAAGCGACTTGCTTTGATGTTCAGTGGCGGCGGAACCGTGGAAGAGATCTTTGGGCTAAGTCTTGTAGAACATGTGTTTTGGTGTTTTGAATTGGTAGAATGAATGACTTTGTTTAAACCTTGCATAGAGACAAAGTTGGGTACAAACTCTAGTCTAGAGTTCATATATTTTGATAGCTTATTTACTTCCGCAAAAGTCCTAATTGCAAGTTTATAAGGTTGTTTTGGGTTACTAAAATGTTTATAAAACTAGTATAGAGTATAGAAATGGAGTTATGGCTTTGTATGTCTTGAAAGTATATGTTTTGTGGATCGTTGGAAATGGTTTTCAGGTCTGAAATGCAGGTTTACAGGCGTGCCAGTCGACTGGTTCAGAACCAGTCGACTGCCCTATCTAACAGAAAGTTTCTGTTCGATGCACCAGGTGACTGCCATGAGGTCAGTCGACTGGTGCTGGGCACAGAAAGTTTCTGTGGCCGATACCAGTCGACTGGATATATAGCAGTAGACTGGTACCATTGAAAAGAAGTGGTATAGAGCAGCTGGTTAGTGCTTTAGTTTTACAACTAAGAGGTTTATGGGTCAAATCCTTGCAAAGCAAATAAAATGAAAGTTTTTTTTTAAAGGGGAAAAGTTCAGAGCAAGTTAAGGGAAGTCAAGTAGTTGTAACTTAAGGCTAAGAATAAGGTAAAGTTAAGGTTAAGTAAATGTGGCGCCCGCCTTAAGGGAGAGAGAGAAGTTAAGGTTAAGGTGGCGGGTCGTCACACTGTAGGCGTCGATTCGATCTAGGGTTCCATTTGGGAGACCCAAAGTCAGAACCAAGACAGCTACGGTTGTAAAAACTAATGTATATTCTTGCCTTGTTTGTTGTGGAACTAACCTTGGATGCAGGGACCAAAGGAACGTGCTTCTGCAGCTCAAAAAGCCCCAAAGGAGAGGGGCAGCAGCTGGGCTAGGTGCCCGGGAGGTCTCGGGCGCCTATGGTCAAAGCCACACGAGTACTTGAGCAAAGAATGCTTCGGAACCTCACTGGGCCAGGCGCCCTCAAGCTCTCAGGCGCCCCGAGTGTCCAGGGCGCCCTGGATGCCTCAGGTGCCCTGGGTCTAAGCCAACGAAGCTAATCCAGCCGAGAAACCAGCAGACTAGTTCAACCCGGGCACCCCCAGTGTCCCGGGTGCCCCGTCAGCTCCGAGCCCGATTTTGGAGGGATAAGCTCTGACCGAGCTTCGGATGAGAGTTCTCGGATCCGAAGGCACGTGTCAGGCACCCCCTGCGTCCGGGGCGCCGCCAGGAGCAGTATAAAAGGGGCTCGACCCCTAAGGCTTCAAAATCAACTTTTCAAAGGCCTTTACACTCTTCGACTCAAGCGCTCTGCTCCTGAAACCTCCGATCTCGAGATTCTAAGCGCCGACGACGACCCTCCGCACCGAAGTATGATCCACACCGGGCGTCGGTAACGAAGAGTATAATTGTTTTTTTTCTGCACCATTACTGTACAAATCTTTGTAAAAACTTGTGCGATTATAGAATTACCCGCAGTAAACGGTCAAGGACCCTGGGCCTTGGAGTAGGAGCCGACTGCGACTCCGAACCAAGTAAAAATCCTTGTGTTCGTGTCTGTTTTGTTTTAATCTTCCATTGCGCATTCTATTTTCTAATCCGAAACATTTTCACGATATTCACCCCCCTCTATCATGTCTTCTCGATCCAACAAGTGGTATTAGTGCGGGGAAGCTCAAATTTGGTGCAACCACCAATTTGAGAGTTTTCGGATTTCTCTTCGATTTTTTTTAAACTTCTTTTTCCGATCGAACCTTTATCGTTAATTGAGGCTGGTGCAACACCACCCGATAATTTTTTTATCTTCTTCCCGCACTGCTAATCCAAGACCAAGTCTTGGGACATTTTTTTTCCTTATCTTTATTTCAGAATAATTCCTAAGTGGCCATGCAAGAGGACTTCAGTACCGCCAGACCGCCACTCTTCAGTGGGGAGGATTTCTCCTACTGGAAGAGTCGGATGGAAGTCCACCTGAAAACTCAGGTGGACATGTGGATAATCATCTAGCCTAGTCTGGAGATTCCAAAAAATGCTGAAGGAGTACCACAATCTTACACCGAATGGGATACCGCTCTGAAAAGAAAAATCGAAGTTGATGCTAAAGCAACCCAGACACTTCAATGCGGCCTGACTAAAGAAGAGCTGAACAAGGTGGGACCATTCAACAGTGCAAAGGAACTCTGCGGTAAGTTAATTGAGTTGCACGAAGGAACGTCCGACACGCGAATCAGCAAAAGGGACCTTCTCCTAAACAAGCTGTACACAATCAAGATGAACGACGGTGAAACAGCAGCTCAGCTCCACGCCAGAATCCAGGAGCTAATGAATGGTCTACACACAATCGGTCACAAGGTAGAGAACCGTGACCTGATCAGGTACACTCTTAACGCTTTCCCAAGAAACACTTTGTGGGTATCTATGGTAGATGCGTACAAAGTTTCAAGGGATTTGTCTAAAATTAAATTAGATGAGTTGTTTTCTGAGCTTGAATTACATGAGCAGACTAACTGCACCCTGACCGAGAAAGGCATTGCCTTTGTTACAGGTAAAGCTAGAAAGATGACCAAGAAGAAGCCCTAACCTGCACTCGAATGTGACTCAGATTCAGACTCAGAGAACAGCGAAGGAAATCGTCCCAAACTGGTTCGGTTAGCCAGGGACTACTACAAGGAACTAAAAAACCAAACCAATAGAAGGAAAGTCAGCCGAAGAAAGGAAGAACCAGCTGATCCTTCAAATGAAAAGACCAAACTAAACGTGACTTGTTACGAATGTAAAAAGAAGGGTCACTACAAGACGGAGTGCCCTAATCTAAAGGAGACGAAGAAGATAAGAAGGAAGAAAGCCCTTCAAGCAACGTGGGACGAGTCTTCATCTGAAGAAGAAGAAGAAGAGGCCCCACAGTCGAACCTGCTCACCCTGACTGCTTCAGAAGAAATCGAGAATGAGTCCGAATCGGAGGCGGATGACGGAAACCTCACATTTTCAGAGGATGTCCAAATCACTGTAAGTGGATTTTCTAAAAGTCAATTATCCGAATTAATTGCCTATCTATCTCGAGACTTGGCGAAAGGCAAAATCTGAGTCGAGTCCATCCAACTTGAAGTAAAACTCATGAAAGAGGGAGCCGGCTCTAGATCATTAACTGAGAAGGTTCAAAAAGGAACCTCTACTCAAGTTGAATAACTTGAGAAAGAGAACTCCTCCTTGAAAACTCAAGTCAAGGATCTTAAAGCAGTTTTAGAACGATTCACTTCTGGTTCCAAGGGTCTTGATATGATCCTTGGAAAACAGAAGTCGGTTCTAAATCGATCCGGGTTAGGCTATCGAACCAAGGCAAGACAAAGGTCATACTATGCTGTACTGAATCAGTCTAGACCTAAAGGTCAGGCATGGGTACCCAAACTATGCCTGAGCAAACAAACTGGATCAAATCAGTATTGGATCCCCAAGGACAAGATTCACATCTTGCCGAACCATTATCGTGGCTTTAGTCCAGGGGGAGCCAAATTAAAAATAATTTTCATAGTTAGATGAATTCCTTTTCCTGTTTTAAATTGCATGTTTGCTTGTCTATTTATTTTCTGTAATTTACCATGCTTAGACCTAAGACTGGTTAGACTAAGGACTAAACCAATTAATTAAAATTTGAACAACATAGTATTGGGTGGCGGTGAGATGATAGTACGTTAGGGGAGCCTTTTCTAATAATGCCAAGTATACACTACTTGGTCTCTTTAGACTGGTGAAACTAGCCGAAGCTACCAATCCAAGACCCAAACTAGTTAGACCAGAATTTTTCAAAAAATAATTTTGAAAATCAAATTTTATTAAAAGGCTTTGTCAAGGAAAGAGTTGATGATCCAATAAGGCTACGACCAAAGAAGGCCTAGTGCCTCGCCAAGACCTGGAAGCCAATTTTTGAAATTCAAATTTAAATTATTCTCTGTCAAATTTGAATCTAACACAAATTTTTAGTTAATCATAGATTCACTCTTTTTCAAAATAAATTCAAAACCAATTGTTTTCAAAATTAATTTAACTTTTTCAAAATAAATAATGATTTTTCAAAATAATTCTATCTACAAAAATCTGTCTCACAAAAATCCATAAGGTTAATGTGATTGATAACTCTAGATTGGGTGAGACAGACTAGGTTGTGAAAATCAATTTAGGCTACTCTTGATTCTAATTGGATCCAAATCAACAAAACTCTTTATGTGTAGGAACATAAAGATTTGGACCAATGGATGTTGAATAGCGGGTGCTCCAGACACATGACTGGGTATAAATTGAAATTCACCAAACTAAAGTTCAAGAACCTAGGAGTGACCACGGGGGAGAGTTTGAAAATCAAAACGATGCCATTTTGCTAGGAGAGTTCGAATCGTTTTGATTACTCTAGATTTACCTGGGCTTATAAGTTAATTGAAAATCAAAACGATGCCAAAATCAAAAGACTTAGGAGTGACCATGGGGAGAGTTTGAAAATCAACGATTCGAGAAGTTTTGT
>JAGFNQ010002362.1:59759-79759 GCA_024364735.1 Boesenbergia rotunda | reverse complement strand
GGGCAATTCTATATTCGTTAAAAATCTTTTACAGGTTGAGTACAGATATAGAACTGAAATTGAAAGTACAATACTTTTCGTAATTAAAAATTATCGACGCCCGAGGTGGATGGAAATTTGGAGCAGAGGGTCGTCGTCGGCGCTGGAATCGCGAAGTCGGAGCTTGTCAGAGCGTAGCGCTTGAACGAAAGTGTTTGGAGCAATGTAAGCGAGATTGTTTGAAGCCTTGGGGGTGAACCTCTATTTATAGCAGCCATAGGGGCGCCTGTATCGATGGGGGCGCCTGACACGTGGCCTCTCCTGCGAGAACTCCTATTCGCAGGCTCGGTCAGCGCTTATCGCCTTCACTGAGGCGCCTGAGCTGATGGGGGCGCCTGTGTTAACACAGGCGCCTGGGCTGACTTGGTCCAGAGGCTTCGTGGTAGTTTGCTTCGTTAGTTTTGTTTTTGCCTTGCACTTGGGGCGCCTGTATCCATCCGGGCGCCTAGCCCAGTGAGGCGCCTCACTCCATTGGGGCGCCTGAGCTGCAGAAACAACGTTCCTTCGTTCCCTGCAACCAAGGTTAGTTCCAAAACACAAGAAACAAGTATGTTAGCATTATTTACAGCCCAAGATGTCTTGGTTCTGACTTTGGGTCTCCCAAATGGAACCCTAGGTCGAACCGACGCCTAATGTTCCCTCCTCCGGGGAACGCGTCCTCACCTACTCCTCTTGAGAGAATTTATCTTTTTGCCAATTGGCTCCTCCGGTTGGACTTTTGCCCAATCCTCTGATCAGGTTCTTGTGCCCAGTCCGCGAAAAGGACTTCTTGCCCAACTTCCGGTCAGGTCTTCCGTGCCCAGCCCTTTGCTAGGACTTCTTGCCCAACTTCTGATCAGGTCTTCGGTGCCCAGCCCTTTGCCAGGACTTCTTGCCTAGTCCTCGACTAGGACTTCGGTGCCCAGCCCTTTGCCAGGACTTCTTGCCCAGTCCTCGACCAGGAATTCGGTGCCCAACCCTTTGCCAGGACTTCTTGCCCAAACCTCAACCAGGACTTCTTGCCTAGCCCTTTGCCAGGACTTCTTGTAGGACCGGTGCCGTCGATAGAGGCGGGGGTGAATATTGATCGTAAAGTCTTTTCGCGGAAACTCGTAAACTTAAGAGTAATCGTTCTGGATAGAGCGTTAGTAGCACAGCGAAAAATAACAAAGGAAGAATAAAAGACAACACAGCGCACGCGGGATTTACTTGGTTCCCAACCGCCCAGGGTCAGTACATCCAAGGCCTAAGCACGGGAACACCCGTCCACTAATGGTCTCCTTTCCAGACTTTCTGGAGGTGGAGAAACCCGTCTTACAGTGCAATAATTACAATAAAAAATATAGGAAATTCAGTGCAGAATAATAAAAGCAAACCAAAACAAAATGGTCGGAGACTCGGCCGATCTGAACCTCCGAAGTGCCGCGCACTTCCTCCTGGAGCCTCCCGATCGCAGAGCCTCATCTTTAGCGCTTTGTCATCAGTCAGAAAGCTCAGAATGGATCTTGGAAGTCATGTGCTGAGCCTTGGGGTCGAATCCCCTTTTATAAGCTTCATTGGGGCGCCTGTGTTGATGGGGGCACCTCAAAGGGCTTGGTCAAAGCTCTTCCTCGCGCTAAACTTGCAAAGCTGATAAACCTGCCTTATTGGGTGCCTGTATTAATGGGGGCACTTGATTCATTCAGGCGCCTGAGTCAATAGGGGCGCCTGTATCAATGGGGGCGCCTATATCAATAGGGGCGCCCGGGAAGCTGTTTTTCAGCCTCTTTGTTTGTTTGCTTGCTTTCTCTTTAGTTTAAGATACCTGCAAGATACACAAACACAAGGCAAACAAGTAGATAATCTTAACCTTAATGAGATGGTTCTGACTTTGGATTTCCGTGAAACCCTAGGTCGAACCGACGCAAGTTCCCACCCCCGGGAACGCGCCTTTCACCTACTCCTCTTAGGAGATGGTTGCCACCCAGTCCATTCAGGTGGACTTTAGCTTAACCTTCGATACTCTCGGATCTCGAGACGTCCGAACCTCGACCCGTCTCTAGTTCTATCCTTAGTCATCGCTCAGCTAAGTTGCTCAATCCCTCGGACCAAGACTTCGTGCCCAAACCCTAGGTCCAGGACTTAGTGCCTAACTTCACTCATCAGGACTTTTGCTCAGCTTCACTCACCAGGACTTATTGCCCAGCTTTACTCACCTGGTCTTCGGTGCCCAGCCCTCAGCTAGGGTTTAGTGCCCAATTCCACGAACCAGGACTTAGTGTCCAACCCTCGGTCAGGTCTTAGGTGTTGGATCGAGAGAAACGATAGAGGGGGGGTGAATATCGTTAAACGCTTTTCGGATAAAAACTAGAGCAAGTACGCAGCGGAATAAAAACAATCACGAACACAGGTAGTTTTACTTGGTTCGGAGCCTAGGTCGACTCCTACTCCAAGGCCCACTATCGTTGACCATTTTCTGCGGGCAATTCTATAAGTGCGCAAAAACAGTTTACAAGAGTTGTACAATTGTAGTATAGTAAACTGAAAAAAATAGCTCTTTGTTATCGACGTTCGGTGTAGTTTATACTTCGGTGCAGATGGACGTCGTAGGCGCTTGAGTCGTGAGTGGAAGGTTCCCGGAGTAGAGCGCTTTGAGTCGAAGAGCAAGTTGGCGTTGGAAGAAGTGTTGTCCGTAGCCTTGGGGTCGAGGGCCCTTTTATAGCCCTTGGGGGCGCCCGGGACGTCGGGGGCGCCTCCCAACGTGTCAACCGATCCGCTTTCCTCTCGGTCAGCTCTGATCCCTTAAAACTCGGGATCAGGATTTGACGGGGGCGCCCAGATTGACCGGGTCTCCTCTCATCCATTGGCTTCGCTGGGTTCTACTTCGTTAGCTTCACCTGGGGGCGCCCGGAGTGCTGGGGGCGCCCGGGAGCACGGGGGCGCCCCGCCCATGAGCTGTCGAAGCCTGCCTTTGCTTCATGTGTTTTGTGTTCACCTTGGGGGCGCCCGGGACACTCCGGGCGTCCTGGTCAGCTACTACCTCACTCCTTTGAGGCTCTTTGAACTACAGACACTCGTTCCTTCGGTCCTGCATCCAGGGTTAGTCCAAAACACCATAAAGCAATAAGATGTTAGTTTATACAGCCTTAGCTGTCTTGGTTCTGACTTTGGGTCTCCAAAATGGAACCCTAGGTCGAATCGACGCCTACTGTTCCCTTGACGGGGAACGCGTCCTCACCTACTCCTCTCGGGAGAATGTACCTGATGCCAACCGGCTCCTCCGGTTGGACTTTTGCCTAGCGGTCCTTCGCCAGGTCTTGGATACCAAGCTGTCCTTCGCCTAGTGCCTAGCATTCCTTCGCCAGGTCTTCAGTCCCAAGCTGTCCTTCGCCTGGTGCTTAGCAGTCCTTCGCTAGGACTTTTTACCCTGAAATTCCTTCGCTAGCAGTCCTTCGCTAGGACTTTTTACCCTGGCATTCCTTCGCCAGTGCCTAGCAGTCCTTCGCTAGGACTTTTTACCCTGCACACTTGAGTAACATGTTAGATGACAAATAAGACTTAACTTTTTAACCCTTTTGCCATTATCAAAACTCAGGTCGACTTGGGTACTTTCTACACCAACAATCTCCCCCTTTTTGATTTATGGCAATCCTGGTTCAAAAAGTTAAGTTAATCAGAGCAAGTAAAAATTAAATTTTGTTCCCTCCCCCTGGAAGGAATCTCCCCCTAGATTTTTCAAAACTTCGTGGGGTTTTTAAAAATAAATTCTAAGTTTAAGGATGGATTTTTACTTAGAATAATTTTCAACTGAAAATAATTTTAGTTGTCTATTTTGGAGAACTTGTAGAATTTTTAAGTTTAAATACTTAGAAAACTTAAGAAGGAATTTTTTTTTTGAAAACTTTACATTTTGAAGTACTTAGTGAAATTTGAAAAACTTAAGTGTTTTGAAAAACTTAAGTACTTAGAAAAGTTTTGAAAAACTTAAGTACTTAGAAAAAAACTTAGTACTTTTGACAAACTTAGTACTTTTGAAAAACTTAGTGCTTTTGAAAAATTTAATTAAGTACTTTTTGAATAAAGGATAGAGTTTGACATTTTGAGAGTTGAAGAAATTCTTTAAAAAATTTAAACTCTTTCCTTTCCTATCTCTCCCCCTTTGCCATATATCAAACACAAATAAATATAGCAGAAACAGAATAATTAAATTGCATAAAGGAAAATAACTTGCATGATTTTGTTGTACTGAACCAATTCATGATGAGAATTAAACCAAATCAGTTTCATTTTCCTCTTTTAGGGACCTGTCTAACCCAATTAGCTACTTACTAACTGTTATAAATAGTAGTTTTCGCTAGGGTTAGTCAAGTTAAGTGTTCTGTTCAAGTTAGATTTTCTAAACTTGACACTTAACTTGATTACTGTGTAAGTTGTATTTAGTGCCCCAATTTCTGCAGATGCACTGACTTAAAGCATCTTGAATTAAGGCAAAGACCTAAGCATCTTAATCCTTTCTAAGTTATCAATCAAAAGTGCCCTAAGGTGCTTGTGAGATGCTGGCTTCTAAATCTATAGGTGCATGCAGTTCTAGGGTTAGGGCCTAGGCTAAGTCCATTTTCGAAAAAGCCCTAGTTTTGAAAGGGGGTAGTTTTGAAATAAAACTAAGTCGAAAAATTTGCAAGACAAAAAAAACTGATTTTGAAATTAAGTAAAACAGTTTTCAAATTCTTTTAGAAACTGATTTTTAAATCAAGTAAAGCAGTAAGAAAGTTAAAAGTAGAGTTAACCTATTCTACTGAGCACAATCCTAATTGATAATCAAGTAGTCAAGATAAACAAGTAGTCATCACAGTCATACAAGTCAGGAATGAGTCAACCCTACTGAGTAGGGGCAGTCAACTAGTTACTAGTACAATACTAATCAAATCTAGGACGAGGGACCGGGATGATCAGAGGAGCCTGGCTGCCATGCTCTGAGAAGCGACATCATCTCAATGTATCGTGCATCGGCCACCTCTCGATCGGCTCTACGAGCGTCCATCTGCTCGATGTGATAGGCCTCGACCTCCTCTCGGAGACTGTGGATCTCCGTCTGCATCTGTGTGGAGCCTGGTCGATGGTCGGTGGTGGAGGCTGATCTATATGGTCCCACATCTCTGCTGCGAGATCAGCAACGTCAACGTCTACCTCCTCGTCTGAGTCGATCGGAGCCCCGACTTGCTGTCGTCTCCAACTCAAAACCCCGGTGGCCGACACCTCTAGACCAGCTAAAGAGAAGTTCCTAAATCCTATCTCATCAAAATCGGTCATCGCGGTTATTTCACCCACGGTAATGTCACGATCGTGGTGATGAAGGAGGGAGGTGATGATGTGGCAGAATGGAGTGTGTACTTGTCCCTGGGTCGTAACACTGGACGCATGCAGAATAGTATGAAACATGTGTAGCCCAATGTCAATGTCAAGGTGATGGATCAAGGCATACAGAAGGAAGGCATGAAAAGGTCGCATGGTCGCGACATCTCTAGTGGAGAGTGATAAGATATACAGTGGACCAGGACTCTGTACAGGGCGTAGTCCTGTTGTTGAGAACCGAAATTTTAGAGGGTCTCTTTGCAAATTTGGGGACCTAGTTGTGATTTTTCAGACTTGGAGGGCTTATTTGCAAAATGTCAAAACAATAATAAAAGCCCTAACTTAGCCTCATCTCTCTGATTTCTCTCGAAACCACCCACCCCCTTGCGGTTTCTTCCCCTCTGCGCGAAACCACACCCACTGCAGCCCTAGCCGACCGCCGACACCGAGCGACGCTGGTAGCCGCCCCAGCCTCTTATTCTTCTTCTTCTTCGTCTTCTACGAGCGCACAAACAAGAAGCCGTGATTCCTCTTCCCCGAGCAAGCTGACGACGACGCTGTCCACGCCGCCACCGACGATGCGACTCTCTCCCTCGTGCGATCTCAGGTGATCGATACTGAGCCGCAACTCCTCTTCGTCGAGCGCGCATCAACTCCTCTTAGCCGTGCCCTAGTGCGGGTTTTCGATTAGGGCTTAAATGGGTAATTAATTAGGTTTCGAGTGGTTGTTTTCCGTTGATACTCTTATGTATCGGGAATCAGTGATTTGTTTGGTTTATGTTCATGCTTATGATTCTAGGTTGAAAGGGATCTTGTGGTAGAGATAGGATTTGTAGCATGCCGCCCAACTCTTCTCTTAGAATAGAAGAGCCTCAGTTTGAGGGCATCAAACGTATACTGCTGAAGTTGTTGTTATTTTATAGTAAACAAAGCTAATCAATTAGAGGAGCTAATGCTGTTTGTCATCGCATCACTTCCCAGGTCAACAAGCCTGCTATATATGATGGTTTTGTTCAAGACTTGTGTTGTGAGCACGGTGTGGTGCCGTGAGCTACAGTGGGCTGGAGCAAACTTCTCCAAATGCTTTGACCGTGAGTGTCTTTATCTTGGACCTCTTCTTAATTAGTACATGACTGATTTCATTCTTAATTGTAGTCTAGACTTGTGACGTTATGAGTTAACCATTTGTTTTCGATTAATTGAATAGTTACAAGGAGTAGGATTATTCCTATAAGATTAAGATAAATCCTAGATGATTAAGGTAGTTCATTTAGTTTGATATCATATATTTTTGCTATATAGCTAAAAGAAAATTCGTCCTTGATATAGGACCTTGACGTTGGCCTCGCACAGTTGATCGTGGGAGGTTCTGTTGGTATACGTTCTACAATTATGAGGCGGGTATTTCTCCTTTGTACTCGAGTAGTTTCGTTTACCTTAAAGCATGACTATATTATGTCTAGTAGGTTGCTTGACCTTGTTCTTTGTCGTTATTTAAAACATCGCCGTTGAGACTTATTCTTCGTTGATCTTCGAGTATTTCCAAATTCGTTTCTGTACAGTCCTCTGTTGGTTTTCCGTTCTGTAAAGTACCGCTTATACACGAGTACTTAGAAGTCCATTAAACACAATTAGGTTTATTTGACATTAGAAATATCCTACCTATTAGTGTAGGTGCATAATCGTTGGTTTGCGATTTTCGGTTGGTTGTATTGATGCATCGTATACTTGTTGGATTTTGTTGCATCGTTGTTTCTTCGATTGTTCGTGCATCGTATATCATGCACCATACTTGCACGTTGCATACTAACGACTGTTAGGCTTACATTTAGTTAAGTCGTCGTTAGTCATATTGTTGCTCGATTCACTCAACCACTTGTTATCGTGGTAGTTATTAGAGTGCGAGTGTTTGTCCTGTTACGCCAAACAGTGACACCCTCACCGTTGTTTTTAGAGGGATGAGTTGTTGGTGGCTCACCCTCATCGTTGTTTATTTTTGAGGGATATTTTGTAGCTGTGATAGCTCCCCCTAGGTATAGGGGTCTGGAGTGTGTGCTCCCTATCATCCTGTCCACTCAACCACGCCTTATGTGGTATTATTGTTGTTGTTGGTTATTGTTGTTGTTGGAGTGGTATAGTTGTCACAGCCCTACCCACTCGGTCACACAGATGGGATGTGTTGACGGCTTGACTGGCGTCAGGGGTGACACATGTCATTGCATCATGTGCATACGTATTTCTTTTATGCATTTGTTTGTGTTTGATGCACTTATATGAGCTATGATTGTTGCATATGTATGACATGCATGTCTATCTTGATATTATTGTTGTTGAGTTGTTCTATACCTGCTTAGTCGTTATTCGGTTTTATACCATGTCGTATTATTTTGGTTATGCATGATTAGGTAAATCTGATATTTCTTATGGACTGTACCTTTTGATTCTCTACTTCGTTATCTTATTTATGCCATGCTTATTGTCTACTCATATACCCGCAGAGTCCGTCCGGACTCACCACCCCTGCTTTCCTTTTTGTTGTTTCAGATAGCAGGTAGCGGTATTGCTTGGAGCCAGGAGATGATCCAGTTGCCAGTCCCTCAGTCATTCAGTTTCACCGGGTGATTTTGGTTTGAAGTTGTTTCAGAGTTAGTTCTCCGTAGTTTTCGTGTTTTCCGCATTTTATATTATTTCTGGTATGGTCTTGATAAAATAAAAATTTTAGTCATGTCTTATTGGTCGAGTTTATTCGTTGGGAAGTTTCTTATTAAGTTGTGTTTTCTTTTATGCCTAAGGTGGCTGAGCCACCCATTAAATTATTTTAAACTGCGTGGTTGTGTGTCTTTTATATATTGTTGTGATGCTAGCCGCATGTGGCTAAGCTATATATATGAGATAGTATGTATTTTTGCCCCATATTGTCCGTTGTACAGGGCAGATGCTGCCCGATTTTCGAGGAAGCATATACCTCTGGGGGGTTTTTGGTGTGGGAAGAAGAGGGGGTTCGGATGCCTTTTTATAGGCAGGTTATTGGGGGTGCCCGGGAGCTCCCGGGCGCCCGGGACAGTGGTCTCTGCCATGGCAGAGACTGAGGCTGGTTAGGGGCGCCCGGAGTGGCCTGGGCGCCCTGGTCAGGTTGATTTTGCAGCTTTTGCTGTATTGACTGCGATGGGGGCGCCCGCGTGGTTCCGGGCGCCCTGACCAAGGGATTAAAGGCAGCTTTTTGCCTTGACAGAAGATAAAGTCATGGGGGGGGGGGCGCCCGAGGAGTCACGGGCGCCCGGAGTGTATAGGAAGTGACAAATTTGATGTCTTGTCATTGTTTGACCATGGTTTAGTTGGTTTGACTGCTTTGACTATGGTTTGACTACTTTGACTATGGTTTGACTATGTTAACCATGGTTTGACCACGTTGACCATGGTTTGACTACGTTGACCATGGTTTGACTGCGTTCTGAACTACAGGATTAAACCATAATATAGGTTTAAAGAAATTACAATTGAGTTTAATTTTGCTGTCTCACTCAATCTAGGGTTTTCAATCACGTTAACTTTATAGGTTTTGTGAGACAGGTTTTGATAAGTAAAATTATTTTGAAAAATTATTATTTATTTTGAAACACATAAATAATTTTGAAAACAATTGAATTTATTTTGAAAAGAATGTTTAAATCTACAAGTAACTGAAAATTTGTGTTAGATTTGAATTTGACAAGGAGTAATTTGAATTTGAATTTCAAAAATTGGCTTCCAGGTCTTGGCGAGGCACTAGGCCTTCTTTGGCCGTAGCCTTATTGGATCATCAACCCTTTCCTTGACAAAGCCTTTTAATGAAATTTCATTTTCAAAATTAATCTTTGAAAAATTCTGGTCTAACTAGTTTGAGTCTTGGATCGGTAGCTTCGGCTAGTTTCACCAGTTTAAAGAGACCAAGTATACTTGACCTTATTAGAATTGGTTTCCCTAACGTACTATCATCTCACCTCCACCCAATACTATGTTGTCAAGTTTCAGTTAAGTTTGTTCAGTCCTTAAACTAACCATTCCTAAGTCTAAGCATGGTAAATTGTAGAAATTAAATAAACAATCAGTCATGCAAATTACAATCAAGAATTAAGTTTTATCTAACAATAAATATAATTTTTAATTTGGCTCCCCCTGGACTAAAGCCACGGTAATGGTTAGGCAAGATGTGAATCTTGTCCTTGGGGATCCAATACTGATTTGATCCAGTTGGTTTGTTCAGGCATAGTTTGGGTACCCATGCCTGAACTTTAGGTCTAGACTGGTTCAGTACAGCAAAGTAGGATCTTTGTCTAGATTTGGTTCTATAGCCTAGTCCGGATCGATTTAGAACGGACTTCTGTTTTCCAAGAATCATGTCAAGACCCTTGGAACCAGAAGTGAATCGTTCTAAAGCTGATCTAAGATCCTTAACCTGAGTTTTCAGGGAGGAATTCTCTTTCTCAAGTTTTTCAACTTGATTAGAGGTTCCTTCTTGAACCTTCTCAGTTAAGGGTTTAGAGTTAGCTCCCTCTTTCAGGAGTTTTACTTCCTGTCAGAGGGATTCGATTCGGAGTTTAGCTTTCGCCAAATCTCAAGAAAGATAAGATATTAATTCATTTAATTGACTTCTAGTAAATCCACTTACCTTGATTTCGCCGTCCTCTGCAAATGTCAGTCTGCCGTTGTCCTGATCTGATTCTGACTCGGTCTCGACTTCTTCTGAGGTGGTTAGTGCGAGTAGGTTCGATTGTGGGACCTCTTCTTCTTCTTCGGAGGAGGACTCGTCCCACGTTGCTTGAAGTGCTTTCTTCTTCCTTGTCTTCTTTGCTTCCTTCAAGTTAGGGCATTCGGTCTTGTAGTGGCCCTTCTTCTTGCACTCGTAACAGGTTACATTGGGCTTGTTCTTTTCGTTTGCGGGTTCAGCTGGTTCATCCCTTCTTCGGCTAACTTTCCGCTTGTTGGTTTGGTTCTTTAATTCTTTGTAGTAGTTTCGGGCCAGGCGGACCAGCTTAGGTCGATCTCCTTCTTCGTCTTCTGAGTCTGAGTCTGAGTTAGACTTGGGTTCAGGTTGAGACTTCTTCTTAGTTGTCCTTCCAGTTTTACCTGCAATAAAGGCAATACCTTTCTCGGCCAGATTGCAGTTAGTCTGTTCATGTAACTCTAATTCTGAGAATAATTCATCTAATTTTATTTTCGAAAGATCCCTTGAAACCTTGTATGCATCTACCATAGATGCCCACAAGGTGTTTCTCGGGAAAGCATTTAAAGCATACCTTATTTGGTCACGGTTTTCTACCTTGTGACCAATGGTGTGTAGACCATTCATTAGTTCTTGAATTCGGGCGTGAAGCTGAGCTGCTGTTTCATTGTTGGTCATTTTGATGGTATACAGCTTGTTCAGGAGCAGATCTCTCTTGCTGATCCGAATGTCTGATGTTCCTTCGTGCAGCTCGATCAGTTTTCCCCACATCTCCTTGGCACTGTTGAAAGGGCCCACCCGGTTCAGCTCCTCTTTTGTTAAGCCGCATTGAAGGGTCTGGGTCGCCTTTGCATCCGCTTCAATTTTCCGTTTCAGAGTGTGTCCCACTCTGTGTAGCTTTGAGGTCCTCCTTCAGCATTTCTCGGAATCTCCAGTCCGGACTGGATGATTATCCACATGTCCACCTGAGTTTTCAGGTGGACCTCCATTCTGCTCTTCCAGTAGGAGAAGTCTTCTCCACTGAAGAGAGGTGGTCTTGCGGTGCTGAAGCCTTCTTGCATGGCCATTTTATCTGAAATGTAAACTAGACACACAAAAAAAAGAATATTCCAAGACTTGGTCTTGGATTAGTAGTGCGGGATAAAAGAAAAAAAAATTTGTCGAGGGGTGTTGCACCAGCCTCGATCAACGAGAAGAAATTCGAACGAAAAAGAAATATTAGAAGAATTTCGAACGAAAAAAAATATAAATTTTTTTTAAACAAATCCGAAAAATTTTCAAACTGGTGGTTGCACCAAATTTGAACTTCCCCGCTCTGATACCACTTGTTGGATCGAGAGAAACGATAGAGGGGGGGGGTGAATATCGTTAAACGCTTTTCGGATAAAAACTAGAGCAAGTACGCAGCGGAATAAAAACAATCGCGAACACAGGTAGTTTTACTTGGTTCGGAGCCTAGGTCGACTCCTACTCCAAGGCCCACGGTCGTTGACCATTTTCTGCGGGCAATTCTATAAGTGCGCAAAAACAGTTTACAAGAGTTGTACAATTGTAGTATAGTAAACTGAAAAAAATAGCTCTTCGTTACCGACGTTCGGTGTAGTTTATACTTCGGTGCAGATGGACGTCGTAGGCGCTTGAGTCGTGAGTGGAAGGTTCCCGGAGCAGAGCGCTTTGAGTCGAAGAGCAAGTTGGCGTTGGAAGAAGTGTTTGTAGGATCGATGCACGTGAGAGGGGGGGGGGGGGGGTGAATCACGTGACTTTAAAAAAATTTGAGCGCTTTAAAAAGCGTGCACAGCGGAAATGAAAGAAACAAAAAAAACAACCACAAAAACACGAACGAGTTTTTACTTCGTTCGGAGCCTTCGGCGACTCCTACTCGAAGGCCCAGGTCCCTCGGACCTTTCCGTTGGGCAATCCACTAAAACTCTCTACCGGAAAACCCCGATAGAGTAGGCGAGTACACAAGAATTGAAAGTGTGACAACCCCACACTTTCAAGCAATAAAATATATATTAAAAATTAAATTATTTTTACCGACGTCCGGAGTAGGTCGACTCTTTCGGGGCAGCGGGACGTCGTCGGCTCGAAGTGAAGCGATTCCGGAGCAAGGCGCGAGCGTAGAAGAACTTCGAGGCGTTGGAAGAATTGTTGTATGAAGAAGAGGGTCGAGGGCCCTTTATATAGGGCTGGGGGCGCCCGGGATGCTCGGGGCGCCCCCCCACGTGGCGTTCGATCCGTTGCACCCTTCGGTCAAGCCTGATCTCTTCATCTTCGGGATCTGCTTTGACCGGGGCGCCCGGAGCGCACGGGGCGCCCGGGTTGACCGGTCAAAGCCTCATCTCTTCATCTTCGGGATCTGCTTTGACCGGGGCGCCCGGAGCGCACGGGGCGCCCGGGTTGACCGGTCAAAGCCTCATCTCCTTGGCTTCGCGAGGGCGAGCTTCGGTAGCTGGCAGTGAGGTGGCACTGGGGGCGCCCGCGACACGCGGGGCGCCCCGAAATGAGCTGCTGTCGGGGCTTTTCTTGGTCTGCGGACTTGTTTGACTCTGGGGGCGCCCGGAACATCCGGGGTGCCCTGCTCAGCTACTGCCTCACTCCTTTGAGACTCTCTGAGCTGCAGATACTCCTTCCTTTGGTCCTGCATCCAGGGTTAGTCCAAAATACAATAAAACACAGTGTTAGATCATACAGCCTTAGCTGTCTTGGTTCTGACTTTGGTCTCCGAAATGGAGCCTTAGGTCGAACCGACGCCTGCTGTTCCCTCGACGGGGAACGCGTCCTCACTGGTTCGCTCCTCCAGTGACTTACCTCATTTACCTTGTGCAGCTCTACTTGACTTCTTGACCCACCAGGACTTCCTGCCAAGGCTCAACCACCTTGGTCTTCCCGCCAAGTCTCAACCAACTTGGTCTTCAGCCAGTTGTCAGGTCCCGCGGACCCAACTGGACTTCCCGCCAGGACTCAACCATCCTGGACTTCAGCCTGATGTCTGGTCCTAAGTCTTTCAACCCTGCACACTTAGTAAAGAGGTTAAACACTAACAACCCTAACTTTAACCACTTTGTCATACATCAAAACCCGAGTTTGACCGTTAGTGCAAACTGCACCAACAATCTCCCCTTTTTTGATGTATTGACAACTCAGGTTAAAGTTAGAAAAAACAGCAGATATGAACTTGCATACACATGCAAATAATATTACATAAGTATAGGTATAAAAGTATAGGGGAAAGCAGAATTAACTGTGAAATAAGCATGCTGTTTGCAATTTTTCTAACCCTTTACCCTACTATTGCACACAAGAAAGCAGAATTAACTGTGAAATAAGCATGCTGTTTGCAATTTTTCTAACCCTTTACCCTACTCTCCCCCTTTGTCATTCATCAAAAAATAGGTCTTAAATCTTAGATCACAAAGAATTTTTCTTCCAAAATATCAATCTTAAAAAAAACATGTTTTTAGGGAGTAGTTGGAATTCCCTCTCAATCTTTATCAACTTTTATCAAAATTTTCAAATGTGTTTTGTCAAAAATGGCATTTTGAAAACGTATTTTGACCTCAGCTCCCCCTGGACTAAGTAATGATTGTGGTCTCTTTTCATGTGTCTAACTCTAGTTACTGACTAACTATCTAGTAGATAGTAGTGTTCACAGGGTTAGTCAAGTCAGGCAATAATGTCTAGCTCAGATTTTCGTGCAAGACTGCTTGACTTGATCACTGTAATGTTGGTATTTTACGCCCAGACTTACTGTGATGCACTGACTTAAGCATTCGGAAGTCCAGACATTGTCCTATGCATCTCACAACCGTTCTATGTTTTTGCAAACACAAACAAGTTAATCTTAATGTGTTTTGTGAGATGCGGCTACCTAAATCTATAGGTTCATGCAATTCTAGGGGTCAAGCTTAGGCTAAGTCTGCCAGTTTTGAAAATTAAATTTTGAAAGACAATAAACTTTTGAAAAACAAGTTTGAAAAATCCATGTTTAAATTAAATTTTGAAAGACAATAAACTTTTGAAAAACAAGTTTGAAAAATCCATTTTTTTTTCACAAGCTTAATTAGTTAAACCAAACGTCAACTTAAGCTTATCAGGTCAGTCCTAGTCTATGACACACATTCCTATTAATCTTCTTAAGTTGCTAAATTCAGATTCAGGAAGTGGTTTGGTAAATATATCAGATAGGTTAGACTTAGATTCAACATGGTTAAGTTCAATTTCTCCTTTATTTACATGATCTCTGACAAAATGGTGTTTGATTTCTATATGTTTGGTCCTAGAGTGGTGGATTGGGTTTTTGGTTAAATTGATTGAACTTAGGTTGTCTATAAAAAGTTTGACCTGTTTAAAATCTAAGTAAAGGTCCTTTAGGGTATGCATCATCCAGAGTAGTTGGGCTACACACTCACCCATAGCTATGTACTCAGCTTCAGTGGTGGATAGGGCAACACAATGTTGTTTTCTACTGAACCAACTAACTAGTGAGGGTCCTAGAAGCTGGCATCCACCACTGGTACTTTTTCTGTCTAATTTACAGCCAGCATAGTCTGAGTCAGAATATCCAATAAGCTCAAACTGGGTTGTTCTAGGGTACCAAATTCCTAATTTTTCTGTTCCTTTAAGGTACCTAAATATTCTTTTAACTAGGGTTAGGTGTGACTCCTTAGCACATGTTTGATACCTAGCACACATACTAACTGCAAAAAGAATATCAGGTCGACTTGCAGTTAAGTAAAGTAGGCTTCCTATAGCACTTCTATAGTACTTAAGGTCAACAGGTTTGCCTTTTGGGTCACTGTCTATGGTTTGATTGGTAGCCATAGGTGTCTTAATTTCTTTAGCATTATCCATTCCAAATTTTCTAAGTAATTCTTTAGTGTATTTTTGTTGATAGACAAAAGTACCCTCACTGGTCTGTTTTATTTGTAACCCTAAAAAGAAAGTTAATTGACCTACTAAACTCATTTCAAATTCAGTTTCCATTATCGTTGTGAAATCTTGTAAAAAGTCTGATTTAGTTGAGCCAAATACTATATCATCTACATATACTTGGGCTACAAAAATATCATTTTTTAGGGTTTTGACAAATAGTGTTGGGTCAATTTTGCCTTGGTTAAAACCTTTTGAAACTAAGTAGTTAGACAGTCTTTCATACCAGGCCCTAGGTGCTTGCTTAAGTCCATATAGGGCTTTCTTAAGTCTAAAGACATAGTCAGGGTGTTCTACGCTTTCAAAATCAGGGGGTTGACCTACATAAACCTCTTCTTTAATTAGGCCATTTAGGAAGGCTGACTTAACATCCATTTGAAAAAGCTTAAACCCCTTATGGGCTGCATAACTTAAGAGCATTCTAATGGATTCAAGTCTAGCTACAGGAGCATAGGTTTCATCATAATCAAGACCTTCTACTTGGCTAAACCCCTTAGCTACTAGCCTAGCCTTATTCCTGACTGTTTCTCCTTGTTCGTTAAGTTTATTCCTAAAGACCCATTTAGTTTCAATAAATTTCTTGCCTTTAGGTAAGGGTACTAAGTCCCAGACTTGACTACGTTCAAATTGGGCTAACTCTTCCTGCATGGCTATGATCCAATCAGGGTCAAGTAAGGACTCTTCTATAGACTTGGGTTCAATTTTTGAAATTAATGCAATTTGACTAAGGTTCCTAAAAGCTGATCTAGTCTGAACCCTTAGTTCTGGATTACCTAAGATTTGATTAGTTGGGTGGGCTGAGCTAACTCGTACAGTTCTGGGTTGGTTAGGTTCAGTTTCAGGTGTGGGTTCAGTTAGATCATCGTTTTGGTCCTCAATTGGCCTTTCATCAGGGTTAGTACTGGATCTAACAAAGTCAATTGGTTGGTAGGTGGTTTGATCAGAGTTATTTGTGTCAGATTTTTCATCAAATTTTACATTTGTAGTTTCTTCAATTTTTAGGGTAATTTTGTTATAAACTCTATAGGCTCTACTGGTAAGGGAATAACCTACAAAGATACCTTCCTCAACCTTAGAAGTAAATTTTCCTAAGTGCTCTCTAGTATTTAAGATATAGACTTTACATCCAAATACTTTAAGGTATTTAATGTTAGGTTGTTTGTTATAATAGATTTCAAAAGAGGTCTTTCCTAGGTTTTTAATTAGAGTTATTCTATTTTGTACATAACAAGCTGTACTAACAGCCTCAGCCCAAAGGTATTTAGGTAAGTTGTATTCATTAAGCATTGTTCTAGCTGCTTCTTGTAGTGTTCTATTTTTTCTTTCTACAACTCCATTTTGTTGAGGTGTTTTAGGGCAAGAGAATTCGTGATGGTAGCCTTTTTCTAGACAAAATTGATTAAATTTGTGATTTTTGAATTCTCCGCCATTATCGCTCCTAAGTCTTTTGATTTTAATCCCTTTTTCATTTTCTGTTAATTTACAAAATTGAGTGAGTATATCAAACGTTTCATCTTTATTTTTTAAGAATTTTACCCAGGTAAATCTTGAATAGTCATCTATAATTACTAGGCAGTATAGGTTACCATTAATTGATTTAACCCCATGTGAGTCAAATAGATCTAGGTGAATTAATTCCAGAATTGACTTGGTTTGAGTTTGATTAGTTGGTTTGTGGGTTGACCTAGTTTGTTTTCCTTGTTGACAAGCATTACATAAGGTTGACTCAAGGTTAGATAACTTTGGTAGGCCTCTAACTAAACCATTTAGTTTAGGTAGTTTTCTGAAGTGAGTGTGTGAAAGTCTCCTATGCCAGAGCCAAGTCTCATTCTTATGGGTTAAGAGGCAGTTTTCTAAGGGACAGGTTAACTTAATTTCATAAATGTTATTGTGCCTAAGTCCTCTAAGTGTGATGTTTGGGTTGTCATTGTGTTTGATCAGACATTCATTGGATAGGAACCTAACCTTATAACCAGTGTCACACAATTGGCTAATGCTTAGTAAATTGAAGTTGAAATTCTCAACAAGTAATACATTTGTTATTATGAAATCAGACTCAAGTTCAATATTGCCTAATCCAATTACCTTAAGTTTACCGTTGTTTCCAAAAGCAACGGTCCCTAGTCTTTTGTACTTGAGTTCTGTAAATTTGGTGGGATCCCCAGTCATGTGTCTGGAGCATCCACTGTCAATGATCCATTTATTTTCCTACAGTTAAGTACAGGTTTAGACCTTAGGTTGAGTTTTTGAAAAAAATCTAAGAAGATTTAAACACTTGAGTTTGAATTTTAATTTGAATTTGAATTTGAATTTTAATTTAGATTTTTTGTTGATTTTTTAATTTTAATTTGAATTTTAATTTTAATTTTATTTTGAATTTTAATTTTAATTTTATTTTTATTTTTAATTTGAATTTGAATTTGAATTTGAATTTTATTTTTATTTTTATTTTTAATTTGAATTTGAATTTTATTTTGAATTTTAATTTTAATTTTATTTTTAAATTTTAATTTTAATTTTAATTTGAATTTCAATTTTAATTTTTGAATTTGAATTTGAATTTAAATTTTATTATCCTTATTCATCTCACTTGGTCTAAGTCATCAATCAAGGGAGTCCTATGATATTGTGAGATGATTTTGATTTTGTTTAGAAAAGTTAACTTGACCTTGTGTTAGATCCAAGTTTAACAAGTAGTAATTTAAAAGTACACTTCAATAATTGGCTTCCAGGCTATGGCGAGGCACAGTGGCCTTCTTTGGCCGAAGCCTTATTGGAGCAACAACCATTTTCTAGGCAAAACCGCTTAAAGAAGTTAGACTTTTAACTTACTCATTGAAAGCCCTGTTACTAAATAGTACAAGAGTCAAATTAACTTTGAAGCTAGTCCTAAGTGCCCACCTGGGCGGCGGCTGATTTTAAGGTGCCAACTAGATTGGAGCCTCCCCCTAAATTGTAGACTGGGTGTCTCGGGTCAATGTAATGGATGTCCCTTTTTGGGACATAGAATTGATTCTGACCTAATTGCTTTGTTAGATAAGCTTTCGGAACCCACGCTTTTCGTTGATTTTTGCGGGGGTGGATAAAGGAGATAAAAGATCTTTGGTTCGATCTTGATTTATATCCTATCCCAGATTTGTTGTACATGCCCTTTTGTGATCCAAGAATAAGGTCAAGGTTCTTGGATCGGGTTGTGAAAGTTGCTAGTAGATCCTTAAGTTTTAGGACTTCGCCCTTTAGGGTTGAGTTTTTTAGTTTCAAGCTCAATTAATTTTTGATTTTGAGTTTGTTCAGTTAATGTTCTGGTATTAATTAATTGCTCCTTAAGGTCTTGATTTTCCTTAAGAAGCTGGTCATTTCTAGATTCAGATGCAAGCAATTTTTTATTTAAAACAGAAATAATTTTAAAGAACTTTTCATTTACTGAATCTAAATATACCTTAGTCGAGTCGTCCGAAAAGAGTCCGATCTCTTGACTCGACTCATATTCGGAATCTTCGTCGTGCTCTGAGTCTGACCCGGGTCCGGTTGCCATTAGTGCGAGATAGTTTGAGTTCCTTGGTGGTTCATCGTCGGAGTCGTCTGTGCTGTCATCCCAAGTGGCTTGAAGAGCATTCTTCTTCTTATTCTTCTTGGGTTGATTCTCCTTTTTGTAGGGGCATTCGTGTTTGAAGTGTCCTTTTCTGTTGCAGCCGAACAGGTTATTTTACTTTTGTCTTCACTACTGGTAGGCTTCATTATCCTCTGGAGGTCCTTTCTTGAGAACTGGCTTTCTTTTTGGCGAAGACCTTTCTTACTAGGTTGACCATTTGTTCCTCATCATCTGAGTCTGAGTTTGACTCTTCTTTTAATTCTTGAATTTTCTTGTTTAACTTGCCATCTTTGAGGAACCTGCAAATAAGGCAAATCCTTTCTCGGCCTTGGCGTTAGTCTGTTCGTGCAGTTCTAATTCACAAAACAATTCATCTAAATTAATTTTAGAAAGGTTCCTAGAAATTTTATAAGCATCTATAATAGATGCCCATAGTGAATTTCTAGGGAATGCATTTAAAGCATACCTTATGATGTCTCTGTTTTCTTGTTTGTGCCCCAATTAGGTGGAGTCCATTTAGTATGTCCTTGATTCGGGCGTGGAGTTGGCTTGCAGATTCTCCTTCCTGCATTTTTATATTAAATAACTTATTTAAAAGTAAATCCCTTTTTGTTACCTTGGCATCAGAGGTGCCTTCATGTAGTTCAATTAATTTGTCCCATAGCTCCTTTGCTGAGTCGGTTGGTCCAATTCTATTTAGCTCCTCTTTGGTAAGTCCGCACTGGAGGGTGTTCTGGGCTTTGAACTCGGTCTGAGCCTTTTTCTTCATCTCTGGGTTCCATTTGTCGGGCTTCAGTGGAGCATTATTTCCCTCATCCATTGGCGGTGTGTAGCCTGTTTGAACTGCAAACCACTGATCCATGTCGGTCTTCAGATAAACCTCCATCCTTCTCTTCCAGTAGGGAAAGTCTTCCCCATTAAAGAGGGGAGGGCGGGCAGTGCTATAGCCTTCACCTTGAGCCATCCGAAATAGACTACACAAAAACTTGTCCCAAGACTAGGTCTTGGATTAGTAGTGTGGTAGAAAAAGGAGAAGAGAGAGAAAGAGTGACTCGAAATGGTGTTGCACCAAATTCGAGTAAAATCAAACGAACGGAAAAAATAATCCAAATCTAGGCAACAATACCTAATTTAGATCAAGTGTAGCGAAAAACCAAAACTCGAAAAAAATTGGATTTCCCCCGGCTCTTATGGTGGTTGCACCGATACAGAGCGTACCTGGCTCTGATACCACTTGTAGGATCGATGCACGTGAGAGGGGGGGTGAATCACGTGACTTTAAAGAAATTTGAGCGCTTTAAAAAGCGTGCACAGCGAAAAAACAAAAAAAACCAAACAACGAACGATTTTACTTCGTTCGGAGCCTTCGCGCGACTCCTACTCGAAGGCCCAGGTCCCTCGGACCTTTCCGTTGGGCAATCCACT
>JAGFNQ010002362.1:0-57266 GCA_024364735.1 Boesenbergia rotunda | reverse complement strand
AGAGTCGTCTCGAATGAAGAGAATTTTGGGAATCCGCATGATGAGGAGGTGTCTGAGCAAGGACTCGGCGAAAGCCGGTCGGCCAAGATGGGTGCATAACGGGACGGAGGTAGAAGTACCTTTCCTTCCAGCCCTTGGCGGAGGAAGGAAGCGGGGAGAGGAAGCAAGTACCAGGGCGAGCTTGGAAGTAGAACTCGCCCGCCTCCTGCCCTTGCAGGCGGAAGAAATGGTGGAAGAGCTCGGCTTGAAGAGGAAGCCGATACAGTTGGAAGATAATGATTGACCCGCAGAGAAGGCGAATGGAATTGGGAGTCTGCTGGGACAGGTTAAGGCGAAGGTAGCAGCAAACAGAGGCGATGAAGGGTGGATTGGGAAACGCAGCCCCGCTTGCAGGTGATCTTGAGAAAGGGTAATGTAGCGGCCCCGCCTCTATGGTCCCCGTAGGCAACCCTCTAGGTCGGCGACCCTACGGTCTTCCCACCCCTGGTAGTAGATTTTTACCTTCCCAGGATTCGAACTCTAGACCTCCAGGCTAAGTACTAAAGTTTATGAATCCTGGTAGCCAGTGAGGCTCACTTGGCTACCAGGATTCATAAAATTTAGTACTTAGCCTGGAGGTCTAGAGTTCGAATCTTGGGGAAGGCAAAAATCCATTGTCAGGGGTGGGAAGACCGTAGGGTCGCCGGCCTAGAGGTTGCCTGCGGGAACCATAGAGAGGAGAGTTTGGTCGCGACGTCGGCGAGGAGGCGGCGCTCCAGCTTCAGCAAGGCTCGCGAAGAAGAGGGAGGAGTCGACTGTTTTGGCAAGGAAATCGAGAGTTTTAAGGTATTCAGCCGAAGATTTGGGAAGAGAAAGGGAATTAAGGATTCGGCCGAAAATTTGGGAAGAGAAAAAGGGAATTAAGGGATTCAACCAATTTTCAAATAGACCCCTCTTCTTCTAAATTTCTCCCAGAAACCCTCAAATTCAGGAGTTTAACCTTTCTGCCCTAAATCTTTCCGTATTTTAACATTGAATATCCAAAATTAATTTTTTTTATAAATTTTAAAATTTTTTATTTTAAAATAAATCATAATATGTGTTTTGTAGCTTTAAGTTAAAATATATATATTTATATCAAATATATTATCTGTTTTATTATTATTATTATAGTAATTAACATAAATAAAAATTTAATGGACTCAAAGATAATTAAAAACATCAATTCTTTTAAAATAAATCATCATATAATATGTTTTGTGACTTTAATTTAAAATATACAAATTTATATCAAATATATTATCTATTTTATCAGTACTATAATAATTAACATAAATAAAAAATTTAATAGGTTTAAAGATAATTAAAAAAATTAATTCTGAGCGGCCAAATTGTCACTAGAATTACCGTATATCTAATAAACTTTAACAAAGATACAAAAATTTTGATTGACTTTTCGAAACTTGCTTCGTGGACAGTTGGACATAAGTTAACAACATCTTGTTCGAAATGTAAATTGACTGGTGGGAACTAACTTTTTGGAATCACAATTTGTTAGTAAATCAAGTTGCTTGGAATTATTGTTGGAAATGCAAATTTAATTTTTGGAATTACAGCTTGTTGAGAACTCAACTTGGCTTCGTGGAACTAAATTTTGTTGGAAATGCAAGTTGACTTGTTGGAACTATATTTTTTGGACGACAGTTTGTTGGAAACTCAACGAAATTATAATTTATTGGAAATTTTCCAATGTATAAATAAGGGTCTAGATGGTACTTTTGAGTCCTACATAAGGAGATTTTATCTAAGGATTTGCATCCTAATTGGCCATCAAATTAAAATATTCTTTGTCATACACACGAGTTTATTTGATTCAGTATAAATTCGGATCCTGAATTTGTACACCCTGTCCACTCACACGTGAAAGAGAGTCTCTCCACTAGCATTTGTTCAAAACTAATATATTTGTGAAACAATATAAACCAACTATTTTATCTTAAAACTCCCAATGTGGGACTAAAATCACACTCATAAAAAGTCTCTTTATTCTCCTTCTAATTTTTACTTACTAAAAAGTCTCAATATGAGACTAAAGTCTCACAACATTCCCTTCCATTCATATGATATCCAACAATGATGCCCTGCTGGTTTAATGAATCTCAGGCCTTCTAATCCGATCCCTTCAGTAGTGGGCTCGATTATTAAAATTAAATCCGATCCATGGGGCAACTTCAAGCTCGATATATCGGCCGATCTTGATGAACATGATGGCTTGGTCGTATCGGAGAGTAGCGATCGACAAGTGTCCATGGACAATAAATTAGCTGATAGAGGCATGCACTGTAGTAAAACAAATTAATGAAACCACAAACTTCAATCAGCAGTACTGCTTGCTCTCCCCTGCATCGATCGTCCATCCGTTCACAAATTTCATAGCAGTACATGCTATGATGCCTGCAAGAGCTAGGAAAATTAAAGTAAAGCGACCTTGCACTACTGTTCCTCTCGTTCCATCTAGATATCTTTCTTAAGTTTGCATCTTCAAACATGTCAACCTCCTTTTGGCACTCACCGCAAGTCAAACATAGCATTTCGCAGACAGAATCCACTGCTCCCATATTTATTCCTGCCCATGCTCATCAAGTCCACCTCTTTACTGATTCCATAATTACAACGTGCGCCTCACTTCATCTAGCTAATATATCAATTTATCTCCCCAGATTATAGCTAGCTAGAGAGCTTATTAAATAAATATAAATATATATTAGTAGTTAATTGCATGAATGTGCTGGCCACACTTGTCTTTGTCGGATGACGCCCACATCAGCAAAATTGTTGGACGCATGGAGTGAAAGCTCCCCCTCGAAAGCTAAAGGTTGGTTACGGGACAAGCTCACTGTTTGTTCCATATCAATACAATTAGTTATAAATTGCATAAAGGATTCACACTTTACAGAGTACTTGCTGCTGTTGGTCTCCGTCACCTTTATTTGGAGACAGCCAAACCCACCTTTGAATATATATTGTAATATGATATAACACGCCCCTCTGTTTCCCACATAATGTGATCGAAAAAGCAGCATATATCATATATCTGAGGATAGGGAGGGGAACTGGCTCCTTGACTTTGGCATAGCTCCTTCAGACCTAATTATCATCGCATATTATAAGGTCAACGCAGAGTCGACCTTATCTTCCCTCCCTCCCTCATCGGCCATGCACGCACAATGACTCCATTATTCAATGCTCCGGCCGAGTATTCGACTCAGGAATGGCTTCCACGCAAAACGTGGAGATTGTCTCCTCGTGGGGCACCCTGCGTTCGAAATATGTGGCCCGGGGCCGGCAGACCGATTTTTTCAAAAAGACGACGTGAGGGCAGATGGGTACGAGTCAAAGTCGTAGACTTTTAATTCTTCGAAAGATCATATGGCTAGCTAGCTAGCTAGGGAGGACATACATGCAAGCATGCGATCGTTGCCGGCTGGGTAATCATTCGATGGCACTATTGAGCAAATTTATCCGTCGACAGTAATCTCATGCCTTTTTTTCTTTCTGCTCATGCCAACTATGCTAGCTTTTCGTGCAGAAATTCTTTGGACCATTATCGATGACAGTAGTTGGTCCTTTGTATATATGCATCGATCATCTCATAATCTTCTTTGGTTGTTATTGGAAAGTGGAGACGCAAGTCCACTAGCTACGTACAAAACAATTAACACTTGATCGTCGACATTACTACTGGTGTTCACCATTAACACAGCATTGACCGCCATTTGAAAGGAGAAATTAAACAAGCTAGCTAGTTAATTAGTTCAGTGATCTTCGTGGAAGGGAAGATAGATAATTAATTAAATTAATTAAGATGGAGCTAGCTAGCTAGCTAGCTAGCGTGATGAGATTTGTCTAGCTAGCGAGCTAGCTAGCTCGAACAGAGATAGGATAGATATGGAGTACTGGAGAGGAAGATGACAAGGGGCGCACGTTGAGAGGCCGTAATCACAGATGCTTAATTAATTGCCTTTATGAGAGAAAGCGACCTCCGGAACCATGCAAGAAAACAACTTATCGTCTACTTAATTAATTTTGCTATCTAGCTAGCTATCTTTATACCAGCAATCACATCCATGTGGGAGGGTATTTACGCATGCTGATTGAGCTCTCCGTGGATTGGACCCTGGTCGATCTGACAAGGACCAGAAAGACCGGATCAGTGTCTCCACTTTAACGTTAAGGCCTCGGTGTGTGGTGTAGTGGGGTGATCAGGTTAATGAAATAATGCTTGGGACATCCATTAATGGAGACCATATGCCTGCACGTATACGTTCGGGCCTGTGATGGCTACGCTTAGCTTGCAGGAGCAAGCCAAGTACAGATTAATCCCTCATGTCGCTGCAAGCAACGCACGGTTGCCAAACTCCAAACTGTTGCAACGTCAGCCAAATTGATATGTTATATATTCTGTGGAAGAATATCTACATACGTGCTTTCGAAATCAATTTGCTTCGTGGGGAATTGCTAGAGACATAATTATGGTCTCTTTGAATTGGCTGAGAAACAACAAAAGAAAAAAGAGTACTCCGTTCGTTGAATCACTGCTCGTGATGCAGAGAGGACGACAGGAAGGTGCAGTAGCCGGCCCCCTGACAACATCACCGGGAATTCCGGAGAGTGTAAAGAGAGTGGTATAAATCAATCACCAGAACTCGGCCATCATGTACAAGGACCAGTTTCTTCCATAGGGCAAACACTATGATTCATGCATTTAATTATTTAGTCGATCGTTTTATATATAAATTAATATATATTCACATATACTATACTATATAATTATACTAAGAAGAATGCATATGTATCATTTAATTTTTCCAGTGGTATCGATGTATGAACTCGCCATAGTAAATCGGAAGAAGGGAACGAACATGATAATTTCATTTTCTTGAGCAAAACGAATACGGGGCAATCAGATATTGACTGTCGATGTCGATCTGATTAGTTCTTTTCGGTTGTATTCTTTGTACAAATAATAAAACGAAATGTCTTTAGTTTGGCGTGTAGTTAGATTTGTTACGACTGTAGCAAAACAGTAGTGTACAATAATATATTATTTTTTTCATATTATTGATGTAGAATAAAAAATAATTATGAAGCAAAATATCTAGTCATGATTATATTTTCAGACATATACATTCTTAATCTTAATTTTTAGGAAGAAATCAATATATAATCAAAACCAGAGTTAGTGAGTTGCATTGCAAATTAAACAGTAGCTCTCAAATTTGTTAGGGGAGTTAATGACTATTCCCTAGGTAATTAATTAAATTAATTTTCCATGTAGCAGCGTCGCCACACAGGCAGTTGAGTGGGCACGACCGCCGTACGAATGAGCAGTCTCTTGTACGTACGTCTGTGTCTTCATCTGTCTGTGTGCCTCACGATCACGACACGCGTTTCCATTCGCTTCGTTCGATCGATCGCAGATATACATTTTAAAATTTTTATGATATATAATTTACTCGAAAAGAGATCGATGATCATATGTCCCGGAATGACATATAGATAGCCAGCATAGCATCTGATCCCTACCTTTAAACCGAGTGGGAGATGTGACTCTATCTATTTATCTATCTATCTATCCATCTGCAAACGATGCAAAGAAACATCGTGTAAAAGCTCAAACGATGCATAGCCACCGAAGGATGGCGCATGACAGTGAACGAGAGAGAGAAGAGAGTGTACATGATCCGATGGTGGAAAAACTCAAGGCAAAAGTATAGTGGAGCTGCCACATCCATCAATCCATCACGGATTAATTTCCATAACCAACGATTTCATCCAAAAGAATCAAATCATTTGGTGACAGAGAGTCACTGTATATATATTTATTTTCTTAATTTTAGTCCATCAAAAAAACGCGAGAGAAGAGAGGTTTAGAGCTTTACTTTAATATTTTCCCCTGTTTAGATAATTGCACGTAGGAAAAAGAGAAGATTGCGCAGGGATTCTCACCAACCTTTTTGCTCCACTACAAGTAACAAATGACCAGTGCAACTCCATTCGCCTTTTAATTTTATCCTTGCCACTTGATCTGTGTGTGTGGCCGATAGCATCCATGCAAGCTAGGCGAGTCTTAAAGTACCTCGCTTTAAGTCACTTCTCTCATTTCCTGTCAATCCTGCCATGATTCCAGTGCATACACATGTCGTCGGGCTCAAATAATTCGAGCCTCGACGCATGCACCCAGGGCCCCCAGCTAGCCACCAATTCGCACAACTTAATTATTAACTATTCTTAAACAATACAGAAACAGACGAAAAAGGAAAATAAATAACTCAAAATTACGATCGACCAGGGGAATCTATCTAGCTATCTTCGTTGACTTCTGGTCTAGTTACGCAATAATAGCGCATCTATCTTAAATCTACTAATACACATAAAATCAAGCTCAATTCTTTATCTGTACACTAACAACTACAACCCAGATATAATTAAGTGCATAATAACAATGAAATTTGTTTTTTTTTTGGTTTCTTTTCAGTTTTCATCGTCCTCCTCCGAGACGCTTTAATTAATTAATTGGTTTCCAAATTTGGTTGCTGCAATGAGATAAAGAAAGATGCGTCTCGTTCGATATGAACCTCATTCGCACCCAATAAATAAAATTCCAAGGAGACAGCCACATTACTTTTCTTCGTGCGACAGAGGCACATGAAGTGCCTCCCAACACCCCTCTCTGTGTATAATTATATATATTGCTTTGGCGTATGTGTATGTATAATCATATCGCTTAATTCGGTTATCATTTCGCACACGCCAACAGCATGCATGCTTCACATTATACATAAACACTGCAGATCTGTATCTATAATCACGCACTAGATTCGTTGACATCACCCTCTGATCACTGTTCCTACAGTTATAGGTATCGAGATCGATTTATATATCTGGAGCTGGAAATTTATCCGTGGATTTTGTTGTCGAGTACGTACGTACAGTAGATACGCTAAAAATACCAGTGACCGGCCGTGAGCTAACTAATTCGGCCTAGCTAGCTCGATCGCTGGCCTCTATAAATAGCAGTCATCGCCGTCCCACGCACTCCGCACCCAACCCGAACCTTCTCGATCGGCTAGCTAGCTAGCTATTTTCTGCTCATTAAAATTCTCCCTCGCTCGCTCGCTTTTTTCATCATGCCGGAAGCACCAAAGCTAGTAGAAGGCGATGCCGCACCCGAGGATCACCGGAAGGCCCTCGAGTTCATCGAGGATGTGACGGCAAACGCCGACGGAGTTCAACGGCGTGTGCTCCTCGAGATCCTCTCGCAAAACGCTCCCGCCAAGTACTTGCACCGGCACGGGCTGTCGGGGCGCTTCGCCTCCGACGCCGAGGCCTTCAAGCGCCTCATCCCGCTCGTCACCTACGAAGAAATCCAGCCCGACATTCTCCGCATCGCCCAGGGAGACACCTCCCACGTCCTCTGCGGCCGTCCAATCTCAGAATTTCTCACAAGGTATATATCTATCGATGCGTAATTAATACGCTTAATCATTGACGGTGAAATTCAAGTCAATCCGCCGGAAACTAATTTACTCTGTGCTAGCTACGTATAGCTCGGGAACATCCGGCGGCGAGCGGAAGTTGATGCCGACGATAGAGGAGGAGCTGGACCGGCGGTCGCTTCTATATAGCTTACTAATGCCGGTGATGAGCCAATTCGTGCGGGGGCTGGACAAGGGCAGGGGAATGTACCTGCTGTTCGTGAAGTCGGAGGCGCGCACTCCCGGCGGCCTCGTCGCACGCCCCGTTCTAACAAGCTACTACAAGAGCCGTCACTTCCTCAATCGCCCCGCCGATCCGTACAACTTGTACACCAGCCCCAACGAGGCCATCCTCTGCCAGGACTCCTACCAGAGCATGTACGCCCAACTCCTCTGCGGCCTCCTCCACCGATCCGACGTCCTCCGCGTCGGCGCCGTCTTCGCCTCCGGGTTCATCCGCGCCATCCGCTTCCTCGAAAAGCACTGGTCGAGACTCTGCCGCGACATCCGCACCGGCGAACTCGACCGCGAAATCACGGACCGGGCGGTGCGAGAAGCCGTGGGGGGCGTGCTGCGCCCTGATCCGGAGCTGGCTGACCTGATCGATTTGGAGTGCAGCAGGAAGTCCTGGCAGGGCATCATTCCGAGGCTGTGGCCGAACACCAAGTACGTGGACGTCATCGTCACCGGCGCCATGGCGCAGTACATCCCCACGCTCGACTTCTACAGCGACGGCCTGCCGCTGACGTGCACCATGTACGCCTCCTCCGAGTGCTACTTCGGCCTCAATCTGACGCCTTTGAGCAAACCCGATGACGTCGCCTACACCTTGATCCCCACCATGGCCTACTTCGAATTCCTCCCCCTTCCAAGCGCCAAAAGTACCGACTTTGATCACCGAGATTTGGTCGACTTGGTCGACGTCAAGCTCGGGCACGAGTACGAGCTCGTCGTCACCACTTTCGCTGGCAAGTCGTCGTCGATTCATCATTCGACCACTAATTAATGACAAATTAAACAAACAAAATAAAAGTTAAGAACATAATTAATTAATTAATTAATGGTGCAGGTTTGTACCGTTACCGCGTGGGCGACGTTCTGAGGGTGGCGGGATTCAAGAACAAGGCGCCGCAGTTCAAGTTCATACGCCGGAAGAACGTGGCGCTGAGTATCGACTCGGACAAGACGGACGAGGTGGAGCTGCACGCGGCGGTCACCGCCGCGGTGAGCCACCTGGAGCCGTTCGGGGCGTCGCTGGTGGAGTACACGAGCTACGCGGACACGCGCAGCATCCCGGGGCACTACGTGCTTTACTGGGAGTTGCGGGAGGAACCGGGGACTACGACGACTGTGCCGGCGTCGGTTTTCGAGGACTGCTGCCTAGCGGTGGAGGAGAGGCTGAACAGCGTGTACCGGCAGGGGCGGGTGTGCGACAAGTCGATCGGGCCGCTGGAGATCCGGATGGTGGAGGAGGGTACCTTCGACAAGATGATGGACTTCGCGCTGAGCCAGGGAGCGTCCATCAACCAGTACAAGGCACCGAGGTGCGTACGGGCGGGGCCAGTGGTGGAGCTTCTCGACGCCAGGGTGCGCTCCAACTTCTTCAGTCCCAAGTGTCCCAAGTGGGCGCCGGGCAACAAGAAGTGGAGCAAACTCCTCGACGCTGCAAAATAAAGTTAATAATTAATTGGCGACCGAGATGATTTTGCTGAGTTACATGTATAATTTACAGACTAGCTAGTCATCTTCCCTTTAACACTCCATCCGTGCCATCTTAATTTTGCAAGCTTTTATTTTCGTTGCACCGTCTACTTGTTAATGTTTACAGAGCTAGCTACATCGATCCCTGTCTGTTAATCTTAACCTTTCATGAAACAAATTAACGCACTCTGATGCATGATATTGGGATACATGTATGATCAGCGTCAGCTAGCAGAGCAGGGGATTGATTGATTGATTCCCTACCCACTGTTTTTGGCCGGCAAAGAGAGCTTTCGATGCGCCACTGCCAAAAATTATACCTCTGACACGGAAAAGAACACATGGTTGGTGATTTTAGCCGGTGGGTAGATGAATGCATGCATGATTGGCTAGGTAGCTACTTTGTCTTGGGTCGGCAACGCATCTGTGCATGTGGAATTGTTGTTAAATGCTTAAGATGTCAGTGGCTCAGAGACTGTAAATGTGACTCGCTCTCTCAATATAATTAAGCATTCTAATACTAATCCTTATTGTTGCCTGTACCTGTAATATTCAGATGGTTTGATACCCACCGCACAAGGTTTGGTCGCTGCTTTGTCTTCCTCGCTTTGCTACCTAGTTTGCTTTCGTCCAAGATTTAACCATTTCTGAAAAGATGAAAGTCACCATAGGAGATCAGAGATTCTACGCTGGTAAAATAAAGAATAGTTTGTTAGTTCAAGGTCTAAAGATAGAGAGTACCATTTGGCTAGGAGAAGCATAGAAAGAACAAACAATAAGTAAAGCAAGACACAGTCAAGTAAAGGACCATGGGACAACAAATTAATTCAACATATCTTTTTTTATAGAAAGAAATAAAGATTCCTCTATAAGTAGGGTCTGATTTGGAGAAACGTCTGCATTAATGATCCCTGAATTTCATATAAGCAGACAAGACATGGGCTGTTCATCCCTTGCTCACATTTTGTTGTCAACCTAAAACAGAGCCGGCACCGGACACCGGCTCCAAACAGAAAGCCTATGCAGACCAACACAAGTTACGGCCATTAATGTAGATAGTCAACTGTACCATGGAACATCCAACAAATTGAATCCCTGTATATATAACTGTTAAATCCGAAACTTTTGTGTCACTCTGAAAAACTTCTCGGAAAAGGGTCCTAGGGTGTCCGGGCTTCCAGATGAGGTTTAGGGAATTTAAGGAATTTAAAACTAAACCTTGAAGGGGTTGTTTGCCAAAAATGTTCAAAATTAAGTGTGTAAATTTAACCAAATTACAATGGATGGACTTAAATGAAAAAGGGACAAGGTATAAGAGGTTGTTAGGGCTTAAGGGTTCGCCGCACACTCCTCTGTCGATCGAAGCCGCACCCCCTCTTCTCCCTCGCCCGCGTGCCCTAGTTCGCAGACCCTAGCCGCAGGCGACTTCCCCACACGCGCTGACGGCCGTCTCCCTTATCTAGACCGGCGACCGGCGATCCACTCGGTCCACACCACTGCTGTGAATCCTAACCTCGCCGACCCCACTTCTCGGTTGCCTCTGGAGCATCGTTTCCTCCCCTGGCGTGAGCAAGCCATCATCGGAGTTAGCCAACGAAGCTACGACCTCCGGCCACCAGGGAGGTAAGCCCGAGTCTGTCGATTCTTGATTCGTTTCCTGGGATTGATACGATGTGGCGTGTTTGATATCATTGCTGTTCGATTAGGGATCACTCAGGTCCTCCCCGGCTGATGTTTGGTTTCCGACTCTCTTGGAACAGATCTAGGGTTCATAGGGGGAGGAGATTGCTGGGAAGAGGACACTCACTTGTGGTGTAGCTAATCGCACCACGTTTGGGCAGGGAAGACTTATCAACGCCTAGGTGAGGACTTCTAAACCAATTCCTAAAGAAATGTTCTGGGATCATTGATAGTGTTGATCTGTTGTGGATGTAAATTGGATCTTGAATCTGTTAGCATTTCCCTGTACAGATTCTGGTGTTTGGAACGTTCCTGCTTGGGGCTGGCAAAGGAATTGCCTCGGATTTTCTGGGATTTGAGGTAAGGAGTTGATGTGTTTAGGTTGTGATAAATTTTGAATTAGATGTAGGAGAATTACTCCCAATTTGGATTTGGGTTATATTGGATTAGCCAATTAAGCAAACTGATAGTTAAGTAAGTTTGGATTTATAAGGTGATTAATATGAGTTGAATTCCTGGAAGAGAAAAACTGTGGGTTAAATGTTGACTAAACTTAAATTAGAAAACCTAATCCCCAAATAAATGAGGATTAATCGTTTAATTAAGTTAATTAAATGAAATACGAGATTTAAGTTAACCCTAATATGAGTTAGGGACTTGTTAGCTAGTTACTATCTTTGTAATAGCTAATTAAATACATCCTTGATACAGGAGCTTGATTGAATTATTATTGGCGGGTGGTTCTATCTCGTTTGATACAGACTTCACTTACTTGGAGGAGGGTACTTCTTGCTTGTATCTGTAGATCCACTTTATCATTATGCATGACTAGTTATTTATGCAGTAGGCTGATATTGACCTTTATCTGCTACCGTTTTGTTATCCTGCTTGATACTTATGCTTGACCTTGGATATGATCTACATTTTTCTTCTATACAGTCTCGTTTATTTGTTATCTGACTCTGTATAGCATTGGTATGAGCATGAGTATGTGCATAGGTATTAGCATACCATTGTACGGTTGTATTGGTTGATTCTAGTCATATTTGCACATGTGTCTAGATGTGGACTGATTGGGTTATTGTGGTATGTCACCTGATATTTGTATTGATTGATCCTAGTCATACTTGCACGTGTGTCTGGATATAGGATTGATTGGGTTATGATGCATACATATGACCTGTGCATGATAGATTGAGTTATGTGTCGATGACCTGGTAGGGGTTGCATGTGTTAGTCATGCACCATACCTGCACTGTTGCATGCCGGCGATCAGCGACTCCCTTATGGTTGAGCCTAATCGTCTTCCGGCACATGATATGCACACACGACCACTCATGAGTTAGTGGATACCGCTGGGTGTGTGCATTTGCTCTGTACTGCTCCGCTCGTCCACTCATGGGTAGTGGTTTCGGAGCGTGGTAGCAGACAGAGATCCCTTCTCTTACCATAGACCAGAGAAGATGAGAGAGATATCTCCCCCATATATATATGGGGCGGAGTGTTTACTCCACCAGCATCCTGTCCACTCGGTCACTCAGGAGCAGTGATGGCAGAGTGCGGACAGTGTCACAACTCTACCCACTTGGCCGACACAGTATCGCTTGTCTCGGTGGCTTGACTGGTGTTAGGGGGTGACCATGACATTGCATCATGTGCATATGATGCATTTATGCATTGATTGTGTTTGCTGCATTTACTTGCTGCACTTGTTTGACATGCACATACAGGATGTACTTGTGGTATGGTTTGTTGACCCTGCACTTGCTCGTATGGTACGAGTCCTAATATGATCATGATAGACTGATTTCTGGTATGTACAGTCCTTTATTATTTTCAGTTATGCATACTTCTGATATTATTATGGAGACTGTATCCTGTTGTTTCTTTATAGCTGCTTTAGCTACTTTTCTGCCATGCATATCTATCTATATACCTGCGAGTCCACTTGGACTCACCAGCCATCGTAATATTTTTGTTTCAGGTTGATAGCTCGCCGGAGGAGCCCAGTTGCCAGTCCCGGGTCCCCACGACTCCATTTGGATGGATGCTTCCGCTGGTTTTGTTTTCTTTGATAGCATAGTCTATGTTTTGTATTCGTTTCATATATCGTGGGCTTGGATTGGATTTATTCATACGGTATTGTATTTTTGAGTCCTCTGTTGAACTTTGTGCTGGTGGTTTTGCTACGCACTTGCCCAGGGGGCAGCTCAGGTAAGTTTATATTTCCAGTATAGAGTGTTTCATCATCTTATGTTTTATATATATCTGTTTTGAGGCCTGAGGTCAATTTATAAACTACATGTGTTATGTGTGTTAGTGTGTGCACTTATGTGCCAAGACACTTTTATGTATTTATGGATAATTATATTAATAAAGGCAAGTATTTGGCGTTAATCATTTACTTTTCTGTACGTATATGATTAATGATAAAGTCCCACAGATTAATGGTTATATTATTCTGAAAATCGTCCTTGATCGGATAGATATCTAGAGGGGACATAGATATCTAGATCAACGCTAAGTATGACTAGGTCAAGATAGACCGGAGGGATGGATATCCAAGTTGTACTTGGGGGTGCCTTGAGTTTAGAGGTACACTGGACACGACCCGCTTAAGAGAATACCACATATTAAGCATCATTGGTAGTTCGTCTTAATGAACGAGTGTAACTGATCTTTTGACTTGAGACCTTCATATATTCTATGCGTGGAGTTATATACTTTGATGTCGTTAAAAGCAATCTTTAATCAGATTGTGATTAATACGATAATTGGGTGTATGACAAAACGTAGAGAGAATAGTGTTGAGTCAATAGAGGATTCATCGCTCTCTTGGATTTGGGAGTTAACATCCTGGCCGCTTGATAGAGATATTAGTGACTCGAAATCCATGGCCATGGGAGGAATGATTATCATTCAAGATGAGTCTATTATATCTTGGAAATCAAGTAAAACAATTAATTGGTGATGATGCATACTGCACCGAATTATTTGGGATGTAGGACAAAGATGAAGAGATTGAATTACACAGTAATCGGTTCATGGAGATTTTAGTTTATAACTAATATTCTATCACGTTGGGTGGCTAAAAACTGTTGCTAGACGGTTACCTTAGTTTGTGTATGGATTTACACTGCCTTCGTGTATAAAACCTAGAGGGTCGCACGCATAGCACATAGACGCGAACAGTATCTATAGTTGATTATTTTTGTGGATACTAAAATCAATTAATTTATTATTTCTGAATAAGAATTAATTGGATTATTAATTATTTCAGAAATATCGGAAGCGAGAACGGATTAAGATCAAATATGGATTTATTTGATGAAGAGAAGAGAGAGTGAATTTGTCTCTTATTCTCTTTGGAGAATATGAAAGGTCACAATTATTGTGGCAATAATGGAGAAGATAAAGAGTCTTTATTAATGATTATTAATGGAGAAGATGAAGAGTCTCTATTAATGAATATTAATGGAGAATTTCAAAAGTCGCAATTATGATAAATTAATGAAGAATATGAAGAGTCATGTCTCTTCATCTTCCTTGGAGGCTATATATATCCACCCTTGGAAGAAGAGGGTGACACTTCTCCTTTGTCTCTCTTGTGCGATTTCTCTCCATCTCTCTCGGGAAGCCTTCGGCAACCTACTTCTTCTCTAGTTGGAGACGCATCTCCAGATCCGTAGTGCACCCGAAAGAATTCTGTCGATCCAAGTGGCTAGCACCTAACGGATCATCTAGTTCGTGATCTTGTGCGCGTGGATACCGCTAGAGGAGTCACACGTGGGGCTCTGATCTGTTCATGATATTATTCACAAGTAAGCAAAGGATTACAAGGTATGTTTTCAGTTTATGCTTGTTTTCGCATCATTTTGTTTAGAACTATATGTACCACGGAAAGATCCATGATTTAAGAGCAGATTTTTGCTTTATTATAAATATTCCGTTGCGCTCAGAACCCAACAATATGTATGTGTAAATTGTCCGCCGAACATAGGAGATGCTATCTAATTTTATATTAGATTAGCGGCTCTAATGGTCTCGGGGCGTGACAATAACAGTGATTGTAAGTCAACAAATTCAAAACGCCACACAATGTTCAAAGTCGTGCAGCACCCAGAGGTCCTCCCTGGAAAATCCTGTGGAGGCCTCTCCATAAGATTTGCCTTCAAAAACAAAGGTCACGTAGCAAATATGCAGATAGCCAAATGGCCTACTCCCCAGTAAATTAATGGGAGCGGACAGAATACGATAATGTCCCAAGCCTTGTACCGACGATGTGTGCAAAAAGACACTGCAATAGCATGATAAAGTAGGACGATAGGGAATTGAATAAGCTTCCCTGGAATTCATAGTGCGAAAGATTTGCTTGTAACTCCCGACCAAACAGGTGGCAGCCACACCACGATGTCGGATTGACCAGCCACGCCTCCTTGGGACGATGGTAGGAGAGGTCCATGCCAGGTAGCCTCTGAATAAATATACTGCCGGTCGGTGTTATCTCCTTGATAATAACACAAAAGTATAACTCACATTCCTTGCAAGTTGAATTTTGAAAGGAAAAAGAAAACAGAGTTATTTACAGAACATTTCTATCATCAAGCACAATTCAGAAGGTCAACAGCTAAATGATCATTAGTTATCTGCAGTCAATTATATCTGATTAAGCTTCTTGATCTGACAAGTTCAAAAAACACCATTTATGACATAGCAATACCAAATGCTACCCACAAAAATCATTCCTTATTTCCACCACTAATGAAATTGAGTCTTTAGGCAGTCTTGTTCCTTTTACTCCTCTTTGGACCTGCAACTTCCTCAACATTTTCGACTGCTTGATCAACATTTTGTATGGTATCTTGGACAATATCAGTTGGATTTTCCTCTTCTACATCTTTTTTCTGCCATTCTGCCAGTTGTCGCGACACAATGGCTATCATTTCATTCTTCTTCACATTCAGCATTTTTTGTTTATGCTCCAGGTCCTCTAATTTTGTTTTGTGCTCTGTCTTTAGATCCTCATATTTGATAAGTTTCTCTTTTTTTTATTTAAGTATTCCAAAAGCTCTGTCTTCTCATTCATACATTGTTGGAGTTTAGCTTGATGCTGTTCTATCTAACCCTTGAGAACGTCTAAAATATCTGAATTTTCATCTGAAATCACAATTTAAATAACAAATATCAGATTTTTAAATGAAGTTTTTAAAATCAGATTTTTATATTTAAAATATTTTTTATATGAATTAATATAAAGATTTTTTTAGGAATTGTTGATTTAAATATATATTTAAATATGAATTTTTAATTTAAATGAATTAATAAAATTTAATAGAATTTTTATTTTAAATATATTTATTATATATTTAAATTTGATTTATTGATTTAGTGATTTATATGAATTAATATAATTTATTAAATTTTTATTTAAATTATATTTCAATATATATAAATATAAATATCTAATTAATATTTTTCAAATTTGGTTTAAATATAATTTTTAAGTATTTAAATTTTAAATTGTAAATCTGATTTAAATTTTTAAATCTTATTTAAAATATTTAATGAAGTTTTTATTATTAAAATATACTTAAATAAAGTTTTTAAAATCAGATTTCTATATTTAAAAATATTTTAAAATCAGATTTTTATATTTAAATATATATTTTAAAAACAGATTTTTATATTTAAAATATTTTTTATATGAATTAATATAAAAATAAAGATTTTTTTGAGGGATTGTTGATTTTTTTTAGGAATTGAAGATTTTAAATATATATTTAAATATGAATTTTTAATTTAAAAGAATTAATAAAATTTTTTAGAATTTTTATTTTAAATATATTTATTATATATTTAAATTTTATTTATTGATTTAGTGGTTTATATGAATTAATATAATTTATTAAATTTATATTTAAATTATATTTCAATATATATAAATAAAAATATCTAATTAATAATTTTCAGATTTTGTTTAAATATAATTTTTAAGTATTTAACTTTTAAATTATAAATCTGATTTAAATTTTTTAATATTATTTAAAATATTTAATGAAGTTTTTATTAATAAAATATACTTAAATGAAGTTTTTAAAATCAGATTTTTGTATTAAAAAATATTTTAAAATCAGATTTTTTATATTTAAATTTATATTTTAAAATCAGTTTTTTATATTTAAAATATTTTTTATATTAATTAATATAAAAATAAAGATATTTTTGAGGAATTGTTGATTTTTTAAGGAATTGTTGATTTTAAATATATATTTAAATATGAATTTTTAACTCAAATGAATTAATAAAATTTATTAGAATTTTTATTTTAAATATATTTATTATATATTTAAATTTTATTTATGGATTTAATGGTTATATGAATTAATATAATTTATAAAATTTTTATTTAAATTATATTTCAATATATATAATTATAAATATCTAATTAATATTTTTCAGATTTTGTTTAAATATAAATTTTAAGTATTTAAATTTTAAATTGTAAATCTGATTTAAATTTTTTAATCTTATTTAAAATCTGATTTAAAAGATTTAATGATGTTTTTATAAATAAAATATATTTAAATGAGGTTTTTAAAATCAGATTTTTATATTTAAATATATATTTTTATATCAGATTTTTATATTTAAAATATTTTTTATATGAATTAATATAAAAATAAAGATTTTTTTGAGGATTGTTGATTTGTTTGAGGAATTAATTTTTTAATTAATTAAAAAAACGAAAATTAATACCTACCGCTGGACGCCTCCGGCGGCGCCGGAAGCGTCGCCGGACGTTTCCGACGCCACCGGAGGAGTCGCCGGACGTTTCCGACGCCACCGGAGGCGTCGCCGGCGGAGAGTGAAATCGCGTCACGCATCATGCAAGAACGCATTGCGCGTCGCGCGTCGCGTTCTTGCGCGATGCGCGCGATGCCGGTCGCGATGCGCGCGATGCCGGTTCTTGCGCGATGCGCGCGATGCCGGTCGCGATGCGCGCGATGCCGGTCCTAATCTAATATGGGGAAGGAATTTCTTAAGCACATAAAAAATATCTGGGGATAAACTTACAGCGATCGTCGGTCGCCATTGATCTCCCAAGAATCCCTTGTCCGCTTCGCTCCCTTGTCCGCTTCGAAACACTAGTGTTGTAACCCTAGCCCTTATATACCGCTTTGCCAAATAACCAGAAAACCAGACCGGACTGCCGTTCGGACCGATTGAACCGGAAACCGGCCGGATTTCCGGTCCGGATTAGTGCTGAAAACCACTCTCTTGAAAAAACCAGCGTGACCGACTTTTATAATCAGTAAACCTAATTTAATCACGCGATTTCTAGCGTCGCTCCGCCTTCTCTCCGCATCGCACTACAAAAAAATACAGGTTTACCGACGGAATTTACCGACGGAATTTCGTCGATACAAACCATTCCCGACGGGAAAAATATTGACGGAAAATTATTCGTCGGGGTTAATATTTCCGACGGAAAAATGGGTTCGTCAGGAAAAAAATTTACCGACGGAAAAATCGGTCCGTCGGCAAAAGAAACGTACCGACGGAAATTTCCGTCGGTCAATACTGACGGAAAATTGACGGAAATACAGTTCCGTCGAAAAATTCAAAAACCGGGATGGAGAAGATTACCGACGGAAACGGCGTTTCCGTCGGAAATCTCCGACGGAATCTGATAATCTATCGGCAATTTATCGCAAACCCAGTTCGATATATTTCCGACAGAATTTGATTCCCGTCGGTATTCCGTCGGAACGTAATAAAAAAAATTGAATTATGATAAAAAAAATATTTTGGTTGAAACAAATCCACATGACAAAATAATATAATTTGTATCTGAAATAATCTTTGACAAAAAAACAATATACTAAAAATGTCTAGTTCGAAAACAATACAATAATACATGTCAAGTACAATACTGAAGTACAATACATATTACAAGCCCAAATTCATACTGAAGTATAATACAAGTCAAGTACAATAATACATGTTTGCATTAAATCCCAACTGTTTGTCATCTAATCTTCTAACCTTCCTTGTTGTTTATGATAATAATACCTGTAAATCATCTGCACCATGAACGATATTATAACAATTCCTCTGAAACATGTGAATCACACAGATTAGATTAATAGAAACCAACTTGCTAGATAAATTTAACCAAATAATAACAACTATTTGAAGCATGTGAAGAAGACAGCAACATGCATGAGTTTGACTTAAAACAAGGACAAAACATAATGCAACTCATCTTAAATTGATATGATAAGCAGGAAGCAAAAACTAATTAGACCTCTGGCTTTATAACTCACCTGATATAGCTATTGTTATATTGTTAAAAATGTGAGTTATAATTATATTAAACCTCTATCTATCTACCAGAAAAACTTATGTGAACAAGGAATATATATTTTTAACTATGATTATGATTAATTAGATATTCATATTTGTTTGCTAAAAAATAGAATAAATGAAACTAGTGGTATACTTTAATTTTTGGAGCTGTTCTTCAAGGGAGAGAAGGGGTGGAATTGAAATAACTCACTAAGAACACCCTTTAAAAGATTACCTAGTACTATTAGGTCAAATAAACCTTTTTCGTATTTAATGTTTGTGAACCATCACATCAAATAAACCTTTAGGGCAATGACACCATGATCCTGAATTCTAGACTATTATTGTATTATCTTGTTTTTTCAACATAAATGAAAAGAAGAAAAATGATTCAATGTGTTCAACCAGGAGAATAATTAAGTCTTCTGCTGATCTCTGACCACAAACAATGATTTTTGACAAAACTTTACTCATTTCTAGAAAATTCGTACCTATTTACCAAACCAACAGGCTGATAGCTATAGTAGAGGTAATATGCAAAATAAAACAAAAATATTACTAGATGAGTAAATTTAGCATCATTTTCAGGCATCACAAGCTGCAAAGAATTTAAGTTCCTCATGTATAAAGGTGTGACGTACAAGTTTAAGTACCTTCCTAAAGATGGAAACATCTTCCCATCAGATGCAAGGAATCGATCCCTTGCAATTACATACGTCTCTAGCATTCTTTCATTGACTAACAAGGTACCTGAAATTTTTAGAAAAGCAAACATCAAGAGAGGTCATTCTCCAATAGTTTGGATGGAACCTATACTAAGTACTGGCATCATAACAAAAAAACATTGATGCAATCAAAATCACGATAAAACCAAAAAGAGAAGAAGGGTATACCAAAAAGAGAACCTATACTAAGTCAGGTTCTAAAAATGAATGCAACACACATTATTAAGGGAAAAAAATAAGTTTACTGTCTAAGCATACCAAGCATACAAAATGATATGTCAAATGTAATAGCATAGATTAGCTAAATTTCCTTTAAATAAATTAAGCAAATCAAGCTGATGAGTTTGGGAAAAGGCTGTACCAAACAGGATTTGGATCTGCATTACAAACTTATTCCCTACAATACAAGCTTCATACAGATCAGGAAACTTGTATCTCTTAGCAATTCTATAAAGAGCCAAAGACTACATTACTTTAGTAGATATGTTGATATTTTGATTCTAATTAAAAAAGGGGGTTTAATATAATTATGAACTTGGTGCTGGTGAGGCCTCCAAGGCTCCAACGCAGTTCAAATAAAAAAGCTGCAGATGTTATCTCAGATTAAAACTTGTACTTGGAAGAAACAAGACGGAAATTTGACCAAGATGGCTCATGTAGAGTTCTATGGAAAGAAACATTCCCATGACCAACAAAAGAAGAATTAACTTTCCTCTTAGTAGTCCATTGTTGTCATATTCAACCTGATAACAGCATGACAAGAATTATTATACTGACTCTGTAGAACTAGTGAACTACAAAATGAAGACATACAATCCTCCCATGATGAGCATTAGACAGAATCACTCGTAAGGATGTCTAGCTGTAAGCAAAAACTACTCGTCCATCTCTGTTGGGTCTTGAGTATCCTGTGACTCAAAACCGTGTTGCGATTGTTGTGTTGGAGGAAAATTAGCTATGACCGCGTTCATACGGTCCACCAAAGCTTTATGCCTCCGTTCGTCTGCCGCTCTCTGTCGTTCCTGATTGGCTATCCAACTATCCATCCTCTGATTCATGGAGACAACTTGGCTGCGCAGTTCATGATTTTCTTGACGTAACGACTCCATCTCTGAAGAAGCGGACGAAGAGGCACGGCCCCTGGGCATCCTCAGGCGATCGAAGGCAACTTTGGCCTGTGAGCCAAGCCCGTAGAGGGTGGAGTTTTTTGTCCGTCCACCGATAACATCATAGTATATCTCATTCAGCTGGTCGGTGGACAATGTCTGTGCCTCTCCCCCCTCTATCGAAGGCTGAGATGCCTCGACCACTCGATTTGTAATTTGATCCTGTAAAAAAATATCGGATTAATATTGAAATTAAATTATCATATTAATAAAGATAAAAACAATTAAATAAATAATCAAAATAAGATTTGTACATGTATGGTCTGTGATCGAGAATCGACAAAAAACCCATCTTTCTTCTTATGGGTCTTCATAAATATCTCCATACAAGTAGGCTGGCGAGCAAGATCTCGTTCCTATTTATAAAAAATTATTAGAACCAAATTATACTAGTATGATAAATTATAAATATAAAATTTACTTGCATAACTTTGAATTTACTTACCAAGTCCATTGTATGCTCGACAATAGACTTCGATCCAGATGAATGCCGGGCTGTTCCGGTGCTCGGGCCACCTGGCTCTGTATTTCTATTGGCACGAGCCTTCTCAGCATTTTCTTTCCATCTTTCTTCAGCCCAGGTGGCCGTCCATACACCCCAAATCTCGGCATCAACATATGGCGGTCGCGTCGCTTTCACTATAAGAAAATTGCCATATACCCACGGTAAGTTTTAGCTACACATATACAAACTGTGGGTATAGATAACATATAGCCACAGATATATGAAATCGTCACTATAAGTTATAGGGACAGATATCAATGCTGTGGGTATTGGATATCTATACCTACACTTATATTTTACTGTCACTATAATTTTTTTTACTGTGGGTATAAGCAGAGCCGGCCCTGGGTCAGGGCAACCAGGGCACCTGCCCAGGGCCCAAAAGTATTAGGGGGCCCAATAATTTTTATATATATATATATATATATATATATATATATATATATATATATATATATATATATATATATATATATAATATGTTATATTATATTAAATGGTTTTTATCTTTCTCATTCCCTAAATTCTGAACGGTCCGAATTCCTCTCCGCCTCTCGACTCTCATCTGAAAAGGGGAACCCTAGCTGTGCTCGGCGCTCCTCTTGCCTTTGATTCTCGCGTCCTCGACTCCTCGCCGAAGTCCCTTGTGGCCTCGCTGAAGTCGCTCGCGGCCTCGCCGAAGTTCCTCGCGGCCTCGCCGACTGAGCGACAGACGGCAGTCTTCCTGCAGAAAGGGGAAAACTGAAAAGGTTACATCAGATTCATGAGATTTTTGATAGTTTAATCAGATTCGATTTTGATCAGATTTGATTTTTGATAGTTTCATCAAAAATCGATTTTTTGATAGTTTCGATTTTTGATAAATTTTGGTTTTATCATCAGGGTTTTGTAAATTTTTGATTGTAAATTTTTGATAGTTTCATCAGCCATCAGGCTTTTGTAAATTTTGGTTTTATCATATTGATAACCTTTAGATGCGATATGCTTGGATGTGATAATATATAAGTGGTTGATTTTACTGCAATTACTTTGATCTGGTCATGATAAGTTTTTTTTTCTTCTTTCTTTTTTTATCTTTTTTTTTATCTGGTCATGATAGGTTGTCAATTCTCTTCACGATGAATTCCCTTCAATAGTTGTTTCCTTAAAGAAACATAAAAGGTGTATGAGAAAGAGTCTCTTTCTCCTAGTTTCACAAGTTTATCTAGTCAATGCGCACATCTATGATTCATGTATTGTTTGGTTTGTGCTTTTTTTATTTCCTGAATATTGGGCTTGCAAAAGATGTAGGAATTTACTAACTTAAAAACATGATGGAGATGTTCGACAAGGTTTTACTATCTAACATAGTGATCTGTTTTATCTAGTGAAAAATTTCTCATCAACCGTACTCACCTTTTAGCAAAATGACTGTCTAATTTCCTCAAAATCCTAAAGAGTCATTGTTAGTCCACCCAAGTCAAATCGCTCAAATCAATTTCAAGGATTATTTGATTAGGTTGTGAAGCTGATCTAGTATCATATTTCTGATGTTTTCCTTTTACTGTTAGTATCAGAAAATTATTCTTGTTGTTCATCAGAAAATTATTGTTCTTTTTGTTTGGAATAATTAGTGAAATTGTTGTTCATATATGTCTTCTCATGTATGCTATTTTTTTCTCATCTTATGATTTTTTTTGTGAGATACTAATACAAGAACTTTTTTATTAGTTTGCTCTAAAACACAATTGAATTGTTGTATTTTTTATAAATTTGCAGGATATCTGTGTAAGGTCTCATATAAGTGGATTTCAAATCGAAGAAAAATTCTTCATATCAGGTTTTATTGTTCTTTGTTTATTGCCGATTGTTCATAATTTTCTATCATGAAACAACTCTCTGGATACCAAAAAAGACAAAAAAAGAAAAAAGAAGAGGGGATAGCCCAAAGTTTAAGAGGTTCATTGAATAAATATTTTAGTAAAGAATCTCATAACACAACGAAAAGCTTAGATCAAATTTTAACTAATGAATCAAATGCAGATGTAGATTTTGTAGAAAATAAGAATGATGAAAATGAAGAATATGTGAGAAACGAAAGTGATGAGAATGAGAAATTTATAGAAAATGAAAACAATGATAATACAGATTTTAAAGATTTGGATGAAACTGAAATTCATAAAACTAAAGATATTGATAATTGTTGTAATGATGAGCTTACGAACCAATATCAATGTTCAACACTTAGATATGATTTGAACATATTTGATCCAAGAGTTTGGGATAATCTTGATACAAATATGAGAGATTTACTTGTTGAAAAAGGTCCTAAAAGAGAAGATATTCTCGAGTTTCCTTTAGATAAAGAATCTCGACACTTTGCTCATACTTATTATGTTCAAGTGTTACCAAATGGTGAGACTCGTGATCGAAAATGGTTAGTGTACTCGAAAGAGTTAGACAAAGTATTTTGTATTTGTTGTAAGTTGTTTAAAGTAATGCACACCAAAAGTAATTTAGCAAGAGAAGGAGTTAATGATTGGAAACATTTATGTGACAAACTTAAACAACATGAAAATAGTGTTGAACACCTCACTAATTTGAGAGCTTTTGTTGAGCTACAAGTGAGATTAAAGAAAACATTGACAATTGATAAGGAAATACAAGAACAAATTAAAAAGGACACAAAACATTGGAAACATGTTATGCTAAGAATAGTTGCTGTTGTCAAATGTCTAGCTATACATAATTTGGCATTTCGAGGTACACATGACAAAATTTATGAAGATGGTAATGGTAATTTTTTGGGTCTACTTGAAATGATTGCAGATTTTGATCCAATAATGCAAGAGCATTTTCGACTCATTCAAGATAAAAAAATTCATTATCACTATCTTAGTCATAAAATTCAAAATGAGTTAATATCCATTCTAGCCTTCAAAGTCAAGAATGTAATAATTAGAAAAGTAAAAGAGGCAAAATATTTTTCAATAATTCTTGATTGTACACCGGATGCAAGTCACAAAGAACAATGACTCTTATATTAAGATGTGTAGATGTTTCAGAGACTCCAATTAAAATAGAAGAGTATTTCTTAGAATTTATAAATGTAGAAGATACAACTGGTTTAGGTCTTTTTAATGAATTGCAAGTTGTTTTACGATCTTTAGAACTTGATATTGATAATGTGAGAGGGCAAGGTTATGATAATGGATCTAATATGAAAGGCAAAAATCAAGGTGTGCAAAGGAGATTACTTGACATTAATCCTAGAGCATTTTACATGCCAAGTGATTCTCATTCTCTTAACTTAGTTGTTTGTGACATGGCAAATTCTTGTGTTAAAGCAAAATCATTTTTTGGAGCATGTCAATGTATGTACACCGTGTTCTCTAATTCAACAAAAAGATGGAATGTTTTGCTTGACTATATAGATGGATTAACTTTAAAATCATTGTCAACTACAAGATGGGAAAGCCATATTGAAACAGTCAAAGCAATACTAACTCAAGCATCCCAAATCAGAGAAGCTTTGTTCAAATTAGCAGAAATAAGTGAAGATAGCAAATTAAGTAGAGATGCTGAAACTTTAGCATCTGGTGAACTTTCAAGTTTTGAATTTATATTAAGTCTTGTTATTTGGCATGCTATTTTGCATAAAATTAACTTAGTTAGCAAAAAATTACAATCAGAGGATATGCCTCTTGATGTTGCTATAAAACAATTATCTGGTCTTGTTTCCTTTTTTGAAAAATATAGAGAAAATGGTTTTGCTTCTGCTATGGTTGACGCAAGAAAAATAGCACTTGATATGGAAATTGAGCCTGTATTTCCTACAAAACGTAAAATTTGTAGAAAAAGACATTTTGATGAGATTGCTAACACTGAAAGGGAAAATCAATCACCGGAAGAATCTTTTCGAATAGATTATTTTATCTTAGTGGTTGATATTGCTCTTGGGCAATTGAAGAGTAGGTTTGAACAGTTACAATATTTTGAATCTATATTTGGGTTCTTGTATGATGTTACAAAATTAGTTTCATTGGATGATGATGAATTGATGAGTTCTTGTGTGAATCTTGAAAACACTTTAAGAAATGGTGATACTTCTGATATTGATGCAAAATATATGTATTCAGAACTACAAGTTTTGCAAGTAATGTTACCAAGTGAATCTTATGAAGCAAATAAAAAATGGTCTTCCATTCAAATATTAGAGTTTTTAAAGATAATGGATATATTTCCAAATGTGATGATTGCTTATAGGATATTATTGACAATACCTGTGACAGTGGCATCTGCTGAAAGAAGTTTTTCAAAATTAAAATTAATAAAATCTTATTTACGAACCACAATGACTCAAGATAGGCTAAATGGATTAGCAATTTTATGCATTGAAAAGAATATTTTGGAAAACATTGACTATGATGCTATTATTGATGATTTTGCGTTTAAAAGTGCATCACGAAGACATTTTAAATGAGTTATCTTTGTATTTTTTTAAGGTATATTATAGTTGACAATTTGTGTATATTACCTGTTTAAAGTTTTGACTTTCGATCTTCTCATAATGATTCAATATATGCAATCTTATGTATGATTTTGAATCAAGAGAGGGAGGAAGGCTATTTTGATGCAAATGGAAATTTTGTTGAGTATGCTAAACAAAATGAAATTAAGGTGTGACTGCCATGGTTCTCTTCATTTCTTTTTCCTATTTTACCTTCCCCCTGATACTTTGACTCCTTTTTGTCTGAAATATTGATTGTTTGAGATGTTAGCTTGATGTTTGTTTGTTATTGATTCAGGATGCATGGATAGATAGTGTTGTAGTTGATACCAAGTTGGCAAGAAAGTTTAAGCCAATAGCATCTGCAGAGGAGGCGGCATATGATGATCTTTCTTCAGATGATGTTGGAAAAATAAAAAGGAGAATAGCAAATGCACTTCGATCAGGAGAAACAATAAGTTCTTTACTAAAATACTTTCTTTATTTGGTTTTATTTTACTGAAGTTCACTATGATGAATTAGTTGTAAACCTACTTATAGTTTTTCCTTCTAAGTCTTAAGTTTATGTGTAACTGAACATGCTCATTCCTTTTTTTGTGAGCTGTTGAGCTCTATATGCTAAATGTGCATGCAAGGTAGTTGTAATATCTATGCTTAATGTATCTGTAAATGAGCATGCGTAAAATTATTACTGATTAACCATAAATAGTTAATTATACCTGTAAATATTATAGATATTTGTTAAACAATATAGTTTATTCATAACTTCAGTGATGACATGTCATTGTTTTTATGGTTAAGGTAGTTTTATGATTTTAGTAATTGCCTATTCCTCACAGTGCGTAGTACATTAGTGCATTTAGCATTTCTACGCCAAATACTTGTTTATTTTGTAATGTGAGATCTTTTGTGTATGTAAATTTTTTTTTTTTGGAAAAAGTAATATTTGAAAGATAAAATTAGGGCATAATTTATAATTTCGCCCAGGGCCTTTAGACAATAAGGACCGGCTCTGGGTATAAGTAGCGTATACCTACACTTATAATTTACTGTCACTATAAGTTATAGGGACAGATATCAATGTTGTGGGTCTTGGATATCTATACCTATACTTGTATTTTGCTGTCACTATAAATTCTTTTTACTGTGGGTATAAGTAGTGTATACCTACACGTATAATTTACTGTCACTATACCATTTTTTCTATAGATATATATAAATAATATATACCCACACTTATAATTTACCGTCACTATAACCTTTATATGTGTCATATGTATGGTTTGGTTCAGTGGGTTTGGGTTTGTCCCCAACACCGGCGCCACCGTCTACGGCGATAGGGGAGGGGTTGAGAGTGTGGTCATGAGTGCCCTCGCAACCATTGATGATCTTCAAGCTATAAATCGAGATGACAATATTGTACATGTATACATTTTCTTTTGTTGTTCCTATCCCTTTTTGTTTTTGGAAAGATTACATCAGAATTGGAAACTTCAAAAGGTTAGAAATATCTATCTCCTATCATAAATTATTTATTATGATAAACATTATCAAAATGATTATTTAAAAAATTAAAATATCATATTAAACTATTTATTACGCCAAAATACTAGAAATATCTTTATATTATTTAACATCTTAATATGCGCACTACAAAAAAATAGGGTTTCAGAAACAAATTTTTAAAATGGAAATAAAATCTGTTTTAAATTTTAGTAAATTATAAATAGATTTGCTACAGAATTTCTAATCTGTCTCATTTAAAGAAAATAATACGCGCCAAAAAATAAAATAAAAGGGAATTTAAAATCAATTAAAAATGGAATGTATAAATATTTTTTTAAACCAAAATAAATACGGAATAGGAGGTTAAAAATTTGAAACAGTTATACGAAAAATTTTGAAATAATTTTTCTGAATTTTTGAAAATATTTGTAGGAAAAATTGGTCCCGTGATGCTCTTCTCTTCAACGCTACCTCTTCTCCTCGACGCAAGCTCGACGCCAGCCCAACAAGTTGCCATCTTGTAATCATCGGCTTGTAGTCACCCTCTCTTCGAGCACGCGAAACCAACCAAGGTCGTCGGCTGTAGTGTAAAATATGGGTAAAAAAATAAAAATAAAAATAAATAATAATAATAATAATAATAGTAAATAAATATATAGAATAAAATAATATATATAAATATATATATATAGAGGAATATATATAAATTTATACACAATCATGATAAATAGTAGATTAAAAATTAGAAACAGTCATATGGAAGATTTTAAAATAATTTTTCTGAATTTTTAATATATTTACAAGGAAAATTGATCGCGTGATGGACCAATTATGAATTATTTAAGCAAAAAGATTGTTTTTTGAAATATATTTATATATATAAATAATGAAAATTTTAAATTAGGTTTATAAACCCCGTGCCCTAACCCTCTACGGAACCCGACCTTTCGTTTCCCCCTCCTTTCGTTTTCTCCCTCTCGCCCGACGCCGCTGAGCTCCGCCCGACGCCACCCTCTTCGAGCACCGGAGCAAGCCACTGGAGCGCCATCTCCGAGCTCTAGCAACACACGCAAAGCCCTCCTCTTGCTCTCGATCGCAGCGAGTACAAGAGAAGCAGGTTTTCCTCCTCGTCGCAACCACCCCGTAAGCCACCGCCGACGACAGGTTTTCCACGCAATCCCTCTTCCGTGCGGTTCTCTTCTCCGCGGAAGCAGGCCGACAACGACAGCACTCCTTCACAAGCGTGGCCTCCTCCTCCATCGCAAAGCAACGCCGCAACTCCTCCCCATAGCGGATCTCCTCGATCCCTAGCCGGACTTTCAGAGCCCAGATTCGTCGTTGGCGCATCTAGGATCTGATCGATAGATTGGTGCTAGAGGAAGACTGCGAAACCACCGGATTGCTCCTATCTCAGGTGAGTTCTTGGCTTGTGAAGAGATTGGTTATGATGTGGGGTTTTGATTGTGTAAATCACATGCTGTAGGAATCCCCAATTACTAGGTAGATCAGGCGGTGGCTGTGGAATAGGTTTGCTCCTTGAATTGTTAGATGTTGGTAACCATCCAATTTGGATTTAGTATTAGATTGGTTCTGTGTGTTGTGTCGTTGATTTTTGGCTGAGGTGGATCAATTGGGAACATGTAGGATTGGTTCTCTTTTTACAATGTCTTAAGCTTCAATGATATAATATTTTTTCTCTATTAAGGTGATATATATACTCAAGATACTGCTAGCTGTTCTTGAATCTCGGTCAAGAAGCTATCATCTAATGGTCAAGCACACTATGAGTATCAAGAGGAGTTTTCTACTGAATGAGCATTCTTAAACTCCTTGTTATACATTTTATTGTTGTTACTTGTGTTTGTCTAGTATTATGATAATGTTGTTTCCTGAAACTCCTTGTCACAAATCCAGATTATTTGTGTCAAGGACACTAAGTATCATATTCGATTACTTGTGTAGTCTCATAGCATGTCGGGCAACCTGGTCCACTGGAGTATAGCTCATATGTTGACTACTACAAACAGAAGTAAGATTCTGATAATATTTTAATCTTTATGATAACATATCTAGCTTTGTCAAATATTATAGTATTTGATAAATACATATCAAGGAGGTACACATCTATCTAGCAATGGATAAATATCATTGTATTTCCTCTTCCTAAGTGTAATTAATTTACATTTTGTTTCCTTGCATTCTGAAGCTATTTGTCGTATTTGCAGGTATGGGGTAGATTTGAGGCATAAGAAACAACCTCTTATAAGAGGTCGTGGAGTCTCCTATTGCAAGAATCTTCTATCGCCTCGATTTGAACATTCAGAGGGTATTTCTATTACTCATTTGCTTTTGCCTATATATCACACTTGCTATTCTTTATTTCTTATGTAAAAAATTGTGTTGTGACCCGAAGTTGAAAATGAAGAGAATTTAGACAAAACGTACTACTTGTATCTACCTCCAGAGCTATGTCTCATTCATCCACTCCCTGGTGCCCTTGTTTGGGGAGCACAGAGGTTACCCTCTCTTATGAGAAGAATTGATAGTATGCTTCTAGCAGTTCAGCTGAAGGATACGATCAGATATCCTGTTCTTGCTATGAGGTACTATTTGTAGTTCACTGTGCATTTCATTTGCTCACTCTAATTAATTCCTCATGCTACATCTCTCAGCTGATGAGCTGATGTGATCAATATCTTATACAAATATTAGAAGCTTTGACAGCTGCCTCATATCAGGAGACCTTTTGCTATGAACGAGCAGAGCTACTTGGTGATGCATACCTAAAGTGGGTAGTTAGTATCTTTCTTTTCCTTAAGTACCCCCAGAAGCATGAGGGCCAACTTATGTCTCTTTTTTTTTCAATTACCTGATGATCGAGTTGAACCAGATCAATACCACGCTATAGTTCATCATTGGTTTTCAGAAGAAGGACAAGTAAGTTGTTTTACATATATATGTATTTTATATAACATTTTACACATATGTGATATTTTCTTCATATGAATTCTTACTTTGTACAGAAAATAAGTGGAATTAATAAGCAAAACCGTACTAAGCATGAAGATACACATTGTATGGGTACAAAAAGTCTCCCAGTAGTGATTGATGAGAAGGTCTGTTTGCATTCATTATTATTGAATTATAAATTTTTATGTGAAACTCACAATTTATTTGGTTTTAGAAAAAGAAAAACAAAGGAGTATTGCCTGAACGTCATGTGGTATATATTGACACTGGAACTCGTCAAAATGGAACAATTGTCAATGACAATGCTGCTAGTGTTATTGTAAGATTTTATTATATATGTTTTGTTTCTACAACTATTTTATTTATTTTTACTTTGTTGTATAGATCACACTCTACAAGTATGACTTCTTTTATGTATATGGTGTTTCAGGATGAAATTAAAAAACACATACTCGAGAGTGAGACATCCCAAGCATCTCAAAGCAAACAAGGTTTTTTTTTTTCTTCACTCAAAGCAAACAAGGTTGTACATTTTGGAAGGATGACTTGCTTTCAAAAGTACAAGGACCTGAAAATGAAAAGAGAGGACGTGTGCTTTGTTTGGGCAAGATTCCACCAGCTAAAAAGTCAGAAACTTCATCATCTACAGACGCAAATTTGCGTGAAGAGGTTAAGCAGATTAAGGAGTTGTTGACAAATGTGCTAAAATTAATGCAAAGTCGTTTGCCAGAAGAAGATGTGCAAAATATCTTACAACTTGCAGCTGAACAGGTATGTTAAGACTTATAATTGTGTGTTTAAAATGTACTAGGAATTTAATTTTTTTTGACAAAAGCTATGGAGTTTTTTTAATGATGGAGTTTTTTGGTGCTATATTGTTATTGTGAAAGTTTATTTATTGATACTAACTTTGTGACACATACTATTTTATGCTATCACACATATTTAAAATTTGCTTATTTTTTTTATAGGTTCCGGATGCTTCAAGTAAACCAAATGATCAAAGCAATTCAAGATCTCAAAGTGTCAACGATGAAGATCATGAATATAGTATGTACTTAATTTTATTAATTTTCATTAAGATTGATGTTAATTTTGTTAAATACATACACTAATATTAATGTTTTATTGTAATTTAATTTACAGGTGATAACTAGAAGTGAAGGTGCTCATCTTTATTAATCATTGGTGATTCATGCCTATCATGTTTTAGAATTGTATTTTACCAGCTATGGGAACATAATATGTACTTCTACTAGATTTTCTTAATTCTGTTTATTTGTAATATTGATACTTATTATTTTAGAACTTGTTTTATTTTTAATGTCATGGAAGTCTTTTTTTTAATATGATTGTTATTCCTATATATAAATTTAAATATATAAATTAAATTCTAAATTTTAATTTTTTATAGCCATAATAAAAAATCATTATATGCTATACCCATGAAAAATTTAAATTTAACAAAAGTGTGGCTATAATCTATACCCACAGAAAATTACAAATTAATCGCTATAAGCTATACCTACCAAAAAAGATTTTTGCACTAAAGTATATAGTGATAGAATTATTTCCGTGGGTAATCTTGGTGATTATTTATGACGGTTTTTAGTTCTGTCACTAAAATCTCTAGTGATACAATGAAATCCGTAGATATAAGTCGAGGTATTTTCTGACGGTAATGAGTACCGTCACTATATGTTATACTGACGACAAAAAAATCGTCGGTAAAGGTATAGTAAAAATGACGGAAATGAACACCCGTGGGTATAAACTTCTGAGGTCTATACCCACGATTTTTATGCTTTTACCTATGGTTTTTTACCGTGGGTATATGACAATTTTCTTGTAGTGTTTTTTCCTCAAATAATACATATGTTCACGATACAATTTGGCACAATAAGAATTCCAAGTACTTTTGAATTCTGCCTCGTGACCATCCTCCCATGTATATTTTTTCTGCAATACAATTTATTAAACAGAGTTTATTCAATTATGTATTAGAATATTATGTATTAGAATAGTCAATATATTAAATATACTTACGACAAATTCGTTATAATAAAAAGTCTTCGTCTCGTCGTCTACATGTCTCCATGTAATGCCAGCAGCGCAGGCTCTTTCTTTAAATTTGCCAGTTATATAACTGGATACTCGGTGGCCTTCAGGATAAAACCTGCATATAAATTATAATATTTTTTAAAAATTTATTATAACTAAACTTAAAGTGATTAACATTCATAATTAGTTACGAGTCTCCAACGATTTTAAGAGTCTTGTAGCCACGAAGTATAACTGGTTGCTGACCTGGCTGCTGATCATCCTGCTGCTGTGCCATAATAGTATCCGCACACAAAAATTACTATAGATCATTATAAGGATTGGAGACATGATCATATAAATAAGTGATAAAATGAATACATAACTTACATGACACACCAAAAAATATTATATCTAGTTTTATCTGTAAGTGCACATTAATCAATAGTATCATCTTCTAAATATTCATCGCTAGACTCTATTAGTTCAACATTTTCATCACTGCTAGACATATCTCCATCATCTATATCCTCGTAGGTAACATTAATATCTATAAGTAATTGGGATGTAGACTGGAGTTGAGAATCAACTGAATATCTCTCTACATGATCATTTTGCATTGCATCTTGATTTAGTGAAGTGATGGTGTTCGGCATTTCTATATTTGACCGAGCCTTCATTCGACACACAGACATCCATTGACTAGATCTTCGTCTCCTCGTAGGGTATTCAAGATAGAAAACTTGACCCGCTTGTAATCCAAAGATAAACGGTTCAAACTTATTAAACCTTTTGTTCCCGTGCACCTCAACTAAATTATAATTTGGATGTATTCGAGTACCTGTTCTTGGAGTCGGATCGTACCATGCACATTTGAACAACACACATCTTTTTAAAGGTAATGCAGGGTATTCAACCTCTATGATTTCGTTGAGTATTCCGTAATAATCGAACTCAATGTTACTATTCTCCATAGATCCTTTGACGCATATACCAGAATTGTAGGTTAACCTGTTTGATTCTCGGTGTCTGACATGGAATTTTAGGCCATTAACATAGTAACCAGAGTAAACCATTATTTTACGAAGAGGACCTGATGCAAGATTCAATATCCTATCATCTTCGACATTTGAAATTCTACGATCTTTCACCTATGAAAATAATGTTAACATAAATTAGAAGATTGAATAATATTTCTTAAAACTCAAAATTACATATATTAATGTAACTTACATATATTTGGAACCATAATGCAAATTCTGTCTCCAACTTTGCTGCTATTTCATTGGCACCAAAATATGGATTTTGCATATACAATTGTTGTTCGTATAAGCTGCCAAAGATGTATTAGATAATTATTCATTTTAAAATGCACATTTTAACATTTTAAAATGAATATAAATTTTATTAGAGAATGTAACTTACTCTATATATGGTTTGACCTCATTACAGTTTAGAAGTATGTATGTCCTGACAGCATGATATTCCTGTTCAGTTAACCATCTAGATGAAGCTCCACCAATTGCCTTGCCAGGATACTTGAAAATAGAAAGCATCGAAGGGTCGATCGGTCGAGCATCATCATAATTTCTTGGACATTTGCGATGTCTGATTTTTACATGATCAGCAAAATAATATGAGCAAAAAGAGGAAGCTTCTTCAACAAGATAAGCATTACTTATTGACCCTTGCTTTGTTACGAACATTATTTTTCAATTTCCTCAAAAATCGTTCAAATAGATACATCCATCTGTACTGAATAGGTCCAGCTATTTCAGCCTCGTATGGTAAATGGACTGGCAAATGTTCCTTTGAATCAAAAAAGCTAGGAGGAAAAATTCTTTCTAGTTTACATAGTATAAGAGGAATGTCTGTTTTTAGCCGAACCATATCATCCATCATAATACACCTTGATGTCAGATCTTTAAAAAATAAACTCAATTCTGTGAGCGCTTCCCAAACATTTTGAGGAAGTAAGTCATGAAAAGCTACTGGAATAAGTCTTTGCATAAACACATGACAGTCATGACTTTTCATTCCGAACATCTTTAATCTGTTCATATCGACGCACCTACTCATATTAGAAGCATATCCATCAGGAAATTTTATTTCTTTCAACCAACTACATAATGCTTGCTTTCCATCTTTGTCCAATGTATAACAAGCCTTTGGATATCTGTTAGATGTTTCATCCTGATGCAATTCTGGTCTGTTAACTAGCTCTTTTAATTCTTCACGTGATTTTGCAGTGTCTTTAGTTTTTCCAGGGACGTTCATCACAGTGTTGAATATATTATCAAAGACATTTTTTTCAACATGCATAACATCTAAATTATGTTGAATTAGCAGATACTTCTAATAGGGTAGATCCCAAAATATACTCCTTTTCTTCCATCCACACTTGCACATCTGGACAATGTACTTGTTTATGTCATCCGCACCAGGTTGAGAAACTGGGAGAAAACCATAACTGTCAATTTGACCAATAATATCTTCACCTGAAGCAATGACTGGAGGAGATTTGCTGACGGAAACATTCTTTAGGAAATTTTTTTTATTTCGCCGAAAAGAGTGATCAATGGGTAAAAATTTACGGTGGTTATCGAACCAAGAAACTTTTCCACTGCAAGATAATGAAAATGCATCAGAGTCCATCATGCAATGTGGGCATGCTAATTTTCCCGATGTACTCCATCCTTACAACATCGAATATGCTGGAAAATCACTGATTGTCCAAAATAAAGCAGCATGTAATGTAAAATTAGTTTTGGTTGTAACATCATAAGTCAAGGACCCTACATTCCATAAATCACTCAACTCAGCAATCAAAGGTTGAAGGAAAATATCTATCTTCTCTTTAGGATTGCTTGGACCAGGAATCAGTATAGTAAGGAACATAAATTCATCTTTCATGCACATCCATGGCGGTAAATTATACGGTGTTAATATAACTGGCCAAGAAGAATATTGTTGTCCTGATTGACCAAATGGTTGAAATCCATCTGCAGAAAGTCCCAATCGCACATTCCGTGGTTCCATATTAAATGAAGGAAACACACTATCAAGATGTTTCCATGCAGGGGAATCACAGGGATGTCGACACATTAGACCTCCCTCGTGTACATGCTCATGATGTCATATCATTTGACTAGCTGTAGCAGTAGATGCATATAAACGTTGAAGTCTTGCAGTCAATGGAAAGTAATACATACATTTCCAAGCAATCTTTTTCTTTTTCTTCCCGGGTATGCGAGTAAGAGGCTTATAACGAGGATGACCACATATTTTACATTCACTCAGTTCATTGTCTTCATTCCAAAATATCATGCAGTTATTAATACAACAATCAATCTTCTCAAATGGCAAACCTAAACCATTGACCAATTTTTTGGTATTATAAAAGCTATCGGTCATTATGTTATCAGCAGGAAGCAACACAGACATCAATTGACATATGTCATCGTAGCATCTTTCTGAAAAATGATGTTCTGCTTTCAAATTTAATAATCTTGCAGTAGCTGAAAGTTGGGAATGACCAGAAGGAATGTCTTCCCACAGTTCTCTTTCACTGGCATTTAACATTTCAGATAATTGTTGATATTCTTGTGTTGGTATATCATCTACATGAGAAAATTGAACAACATTGATTGCATCCTCAACCATTGTTTGCATTCCAATATTAGTTGTTGTATCAGGTGCAACAACATTTATATCAGATGTTGAACCAGCAGGAGGTCCAATTGGTTCGTACACATAAGGTTCTCCGTGACAGTACCAATTATAATAATTTGGCACAAATCCATTTCTACATATATGAACTCTTACAGTGTCCTCATCACGATAAGCTCTGTTTCTGCATTTTTTGTGATTACATGGACATCGTAATTCAGAACCATTCAAACATTCTGGATGTCTTTTAGCAAAGTTCATAAAAGTTTCCAGTTCAGAAACAAAATCATCTCTGATAAATCCCTTATCTAATCGGTTGTACATCCAAGCTTTGTTCATATACATTTTTGCCTAATAATGAGTAATTCAGTTGTAGGATGAGAATATCAAATAAATAAAATTAAATTAAACGTATATCACAATTTTATATTAATTACATGTCATAAATAAACTATCAAGGTAACAACTATCAAGGTAACAACTAAGATCAATCTATATAAACAGTGAAAACACGTACTAGTCTTCAACATTCTAAATAAGATAATTTCTAATAAATTACTAATTTACACCATATACTAATAACAAATTAAATTTACAATAATCTAACACATAATGTAAGCATTGGCAACCAAAATACAAATAAAATAGATACCTTAAATCAAGTACACGTCTGGAAGGGAAGCAGCAACTGCAGTAACCTATAAAAGTACAAACAAAATCTAATTAATAACAAATAATACAGTATTAAGGGAACAAAACGTGTCAATTGGGCAGCCCTCAATTCGAATTGCTACAACGACAACCGAATTGGCACGCTAGATCCAAACGGGCACGCGCAACANCCATCATATAATACACCTTGATGTCAGATCTTTAAAAAATAAACTCAATTCTGTGAGCGCTTCCCAAACATTTTGAGGAAGTAAGTCATGAAAAGCTACTGGAATAAGTCTTGCATAAACACATGACAGTCATGACTTTTCATTCCGAACATCTTTAATCTGTTCATATCGACGCACCTACTCATATTAGAAGCATATCCATCAGGAAATTTTATTTCTTTCAACCAACTACATAATGCTTGCTTTCCATCTTTGTCCAATGTATAACAAGCCTTTGGATATCTGTTAGATGTTTCATCCTGATGCAATTCTGGTCTGTTAACTAGCTCTTTTAATTCTTCACGTGATTTTGCAGTGTCTTTAGTTTTTCCAGGGACGTTCATCACAGTGTTGAATATATTATCAAAGACATTTTTTCAACATGCATAACATCTAAATTATGTTGAATTAGCAGATACTTCTAATAGGGTAGATCCCAAAATATACTCCTTTTCTTCCATCCACACTTGCACATCTGGACAATGTACTTGTTTATGTCATCCGCACCAGGTGAGAAACTGGGAGAAAACCATAACTGTCAATTGACCAATATATCTTCACCTGAAGCAATGACTGGAGGAGATTTGCTGACGGAAACATTCTTTAGGAAATTTTTTTTATTTCGCCGAAAAGAGTGATCAATGGGTAAAAATTTACGGTGGTTATCGAACCAAGAAACTTTTCCACTGCAAGATAATGAAAATGCATCAGAGTCCATCATGCAATGTGGGCATGCTAATTTCCCGATGTACTCCATCCTTACAACATCGAATATGCTGGAAAATCACTGATTGTCCAAAATAAAGCAGCATGTAATGTAAAATTAGTTTTGGTTGTAACATCATAAGTCAAGGACCCTACATTCCATAAATCACTCAACTCAGCAATCAAAGGTTGAAGGAAAATATCTATCTTCTCTTTAGGATTGCTTGGACCAGGAATCAGTATAGTAAGGAACATAAATTCATCTTTCATGCACATCCATGGCGGTAAATTATACGGTGTTAATATAACTGGCCAAGAAGAATATTGTTGTCCTGATTGACCAAATGGTTGAAATCCATCTGCAGAAAGTCCCAATCGCACATTCCGTGGTTCCATATTAAATGAAGGAAACACACTATCAAGATGTTTCCATGCAGGGGAATCACAGGGATGTCGACACATTAGACCTCCCTCGTGTACATGCTCATGATGTCATATCATTTGACTAGCTGTAGCAGTAGATGCATATAAACGTTGAAGTCTTGCAGTCAATGGAAAGTAATACATACATTTCCAAGCAATCTTTTTCTTTTTCTTCCCGGGTATGCGAGTAAGAGGCTTATAACGAGGATGACCACATATTTTACATTCACTCAGTTCATTGTCTTCATTCCAAAATATCATGCAGTTATTAATACAACAATCAATCTTCTCAAATGGCAAACCTAAACCATTGACCAATTTTTGGTATTATAAAAGCTATCGGTCATTATGTTATCAGCAGGAAGCAACACAGACATCAATTGACATATGTCATCGTAGCATCTTTCTGAAAAATGATGTTCTGCTTTCAAATTTAATAATCTTGCAGTAGCTGAAAGTTGGGAATGACCAGAAGGAATGTCTTCCCACAGTTCTCTTTCACTGGCATTTAACATTTCAGATAATTGTTGATATTCTTGTGTTGGTATATCATCTACATGAGAAAATTGAACAACATTGATTGCATCCTCAACCATTGTTTGCATTCCAATATTAGTTGTTGTATCAGGTGCAACAACATTTATATCAGATGTTGAACCAGCAGGAGGTCCAATTGGTTCGTACACATAAGGTTCTCCGTGACAGTACCAATTATAATAATTTGGCACAAATCCATTTCTACATATATGAACTCTTACAGTGTCCTCATCACGATAAGCTCTGTTTCTGCATTTTTTGTGATTACATGGACATCGTAATTCAGAACCATTCAAACATTCTGGATGTCTTTTAGCAAAGTTCATAAAAGTTTCCAGTTCAGAAACAAAATCATCTCTGATAAATCCCTTATCTAATCGGTTGTACATCCAAGCTTTGTTCATATACATTTTTGCCTAATAATGAGTAATTCAGTTGTAGGATGAGAATATCAAATAAATAAAATTAAATTAAACGTATATCACAATTTTATATTAATTACATGTCATAAATAAACTATCAAGGTAACAACTATCAAGGTAACAACTAAGATCAATCTATATAAACAGTGAAAACACGTACTAGTCTTCAACATTCTAAATAAGATAATTTCTAATAAATTACTAATTTACACCATATACTAATAACAAATTAAATTTACAATAATCTAACACATAATGTAAGCATTGCAACCAAAATACAAATAAAATAGATACCTTAAATCAAGTACACGTCTGGAAGGGAAGCAGCAACTGCAGTAACCTATAAAAGTACAAACAAAATCTAATTAATAACAAATAATACAGTATTAAGGGAACAAAACGTGTCAATTGGGCAGCCCTCAATTCGAATTGCTACAACGACAACCGAATTGGCACGCTAGATCCAAACGGTCACGCGCAACAGCCCAATTGAGCCAATCGCCTGCGGGCCCAGCCGACCCAATTGGGCCAGCCTGCCATATTGGGCTAGCCGGCCAGCCCAATCGGGCCAGCCAGGCTAATTGGGCCAGCCGGCCAGCCCAATTGGGCCAGCCAGGCTAATTGGGGCAGCTAGTCGGGCCAAATGGGCCGCTAGCCTTCCGGCGAGCCCAATTGGACTTGTCGGGGCTGCCCGACAGCCCAATTCGCACGCCGGCATGCCCCCAGGCAGCAGGGGCACGCCGGCGTGCCCCCACGCAGCAGGGGGCCGCCGGCGTGCCCCCACGCAGCAGGGGGCCGCCGGCGTGCCAATTCGCACGACGGCGTGCCAATTCTGGCGGCGTGTGAATTCCAGGGCCGCTGGCGTGGCCCCAGGGCCGTCGGCGTGCCCCCAGGGCCGCAGGGCCGCTTCGGCGTGGCCCCAGGGCTTCAGGGTCGCGCCGACGTGGCCCCAGGGCTGCCGCTGTGCCAACTCGGCCACGCGCCTGGGCCACGCCGCCGAGGCTGTGAAGGCGCACGCCGCCGAGGCTGTGAACGCCGGAGACAAGGCGCGCATGAGGGAAGAGGCGCCAACAGTCGCGAGTGAGGAAAAATAGGGAGAAAGGCTTACCGACGAGACGAGGAGAGCGAGCGGCGGCGGCGAGAGTCCGGAGCGAGCTCGCGTGAGGAAAGAGGCGCGCGTGAGGAAAAATTAGGGCACACCCTAATTTTATGGCGCCGAAAACCCCTTTCCGACGGAACACTAGTTCCGTCGGAAATTCCCGACGGACTTACTGTTCCGTCGGGGATTTCCGATGGAACAGTACTTCCCGTCGGGAATTTCCGACGGAATTACTGTTCCGTCGAAAAATTCCGACGGAACTGCTATTCCGTCAGAAATTTCCGACGGAAATGCTATTTCGTCGGAAATGACCACTCCCGTCGACGGAACAACCCCTCTGTCGGAGGGAAAAAATTTTTCCCGAAAAAATTTAGTGTTTCCGATGGAACACTACTTCCCGTCGGGGATTTCCGACGGACGTACTATTCCGTCGGAAATTTCCGACGGATGTACTATTCCGTCGGAAATTTCCGACGGAAGTCCTGTTCTGTCGGAAACACTAAATTTTTCGGGAAAATTTTTTTCCCCCCGACAGAGGGGCTTTTCCGTCGACAGGAGAGGTCATTTCCGACGGAATAGCAGTTCCGTTGGAAATTTCCGACGGAACACTAGTTCCGACGGAAATCCCCCGACGGGACGTACTGTGCCGTCGGAAACACTAAATTTTTTCGGGAAAATTTTTTTCCCCCGACAGTGGGGTTGTTCCGTCGACGGGAGAGGTCATTTCCGACGAAATAGCAGTTCCGTCGGAATTTTCCGACTGAACAGTAATTCCGTCGGAAATTTTCGACGGAACTGCTATTCCGTCGGAACCCATTTATTCCGGCCGGATAGTATTTTTAATTTGCCGACGGGAAACGATGGATTTACTGACGGAAAATTTATTCCGTCAGTAAATTCCGACGGAATACAAATTCTGTCAGAAAAACACTGACAGAAAATAATTCTGTCGGTAATTCTGAATTTTCTTGTAGTGTACTAGGCAATGAGCGATGAGCAGCGGCATGGGGGCTTAGAGAATTCAAGGCGGCGTGCAGATTAAGTAATAAGGACTGGTTGGGATAGAAGTGGTGGTCTGAGGTGGGAGCAGTAGTCACTCGATCACGGAACAGAGAACAAATCTTGATTTTGAATTGTTATAAACTTTTTCACTGTTATAAACAGAATTATATAATAATTATTGTATATCAGTGGTATATTATATCAGTTCGCATAACTAATAACTAAGCTCAACGGCCAACATCTATTACTCTTATATATTAAAATAATTTTTTAAAAGTAGCATACACTTATATTTGAAGGCAAAAAAATTGCCAAAGCACAAGATGATTCTGAAATAGTATGGTTTATGGTTAGACACGGAAATTGTAGTACAGGCACAATTCAAAATTTTGACAGATTAGGTTTTCCTTTTAAGTGATTTTATACATTGCTGAATGTGCATTTACTAAACTTGTAATCTAATTAATTATTTTGTTATATTTTCAAAAATCCTTTGCTACTATTGCTATACTCATGTTGATGAAAATTTATTTTATTTTTATTTTTTCCCCTGGTGGTCACATTTTGTGTTTTCAGGCATAGTTGTATCAAGTTTCTTATTTCACTTTAGATACTATTATCATGCTCTTGCCTTCTGATGGATGCAAATATTTTTGATAAATTTTAGATAGTTGAGGAGGCGTGTTCCAATCTGCTTCCCAATATTTTGTGCGAGTATCTATACAATTTATCTGAGATGTTCACCAGGTTCTACACTAGTTGTCAGGTATATTTTATGTTTTCTTTTTTGGTACTATATAAAAAAATGTTATTACTGTTTGACATAATAGATAACATAGTAGTTATTTCAAATTAATTATTAGACTTGGACCACAATGCGAGCTTGTAGCCAGCTCGTAGCCAACTCATAGCCAACCAACTAAATTAGTAAATGCAGTTGGAACTCTAGTGTTTCCATCGTGACGAGGAAGTGTTTCCATCTTCTCGGAATCACGCCAGTTTATAGAATTTAACATGAATCCATTCCATTTCATTCATTAATTGACAATATATTCGTCACACCAATTTTAGGTTTTGTTCCTTAATTGGGATAAATTTTAGGATTCGTCCCAAAATCAGGGACGAATTCACTAATTCGTCACTGAATCTGGGATGAATTTTTGGATTCGTGACAAAATTAGTGATGAATTCACTGATTCGTCACTGAATCTGGGATGAATTTTTGGATTCATCCAAAAATCAGGGACGAATTCACTGATTCACCCCAGAATCTAGGATGAAAAATGATTAGCTACAATATTAAATTTTTGGGATGAATCTACAAATTCGTCTAAAATTTCTCAAACAAATTAAATCTGGGACGAATATATTTTTTTATCCTAGATTCTGGGACGAATTAGTATATTCGACTCAGATTTTGGGATGAATCTATCTATTCGTCTCAGATTCTACAACGAAATAGATTCGTTGCAAAGTTTAATTTGTCATTTCGATAACGAATTTTGTTTTCGTTGCAATTTGGCAACAATTTTTGCAATGAATTTTATTTTCAATGCAATTTGACAATGAATTTGGGGATAAAAAATTGTCTCCAAATTCAGGGACGAATCTAATTTTTTATCGCAGAATTTGTCGACGACAAATATGTAACAATAATTTTTGTCACTAAATTTATCTCTAAATTTGCTGGGATGAATTATTTTTTAAAATTCATCCCTAAATTATTGATTTTTTTTAGTGACTATACCACAATTATAACAAAAATTTCCATCCTTATAAATAAAGAACAAAAATTAATGTAACGTAACATGTTTTGAATATTTGATTTCTACTTAATTTTTTATAATTCATATAGTAGATTATTCTTATTTATTTATTTTTTTCTTTTTTAGCCCTCAATCAAAGTGAACAATTTTTTTTTAAGTTAGGACTTAAAATTTAAGGAAATATAAAAAGAATATAGTCCAATTCATTAATAATTGATTTTATTAAGTGAGGGCCAAAATATAAAACTAAAGATATAAGGGCTAGGGTAACATTTAAGGGGGGTTTCAGGTTCTAAAAATCGGATCGGACATCGAACCGGTCGGGGCAAGGGTTCAGAGGTTCAACCGATTTAACCGGGAGTTCAACCGGAATATAACTGATATATAATAAAGCATGTATTTATATGGAATTAACAACTGACCCAACTACATTCTTCAAGAGTAAATCAACTAAGTAGATCATGCTATATGTTTTTGCATACTTAAATAGAGAACACTAGTAAAGCCCATACAAAATTACTTTTCCAAAAGTAGTTGACATCAATCAAAAGTTCGACTTCAAAACATAACAATAAGTTAAAAACATAAAGGAAATATTAAAGGTTCAAACTTTTAAATTTATGAATCAATTAGGATCATCAAAATCAACATTAATTTGTTGAATATCTCCATCATCAAATACTTCATGTCTAAATACTAAAATGATTGAAATTTTTTATATGTCATTGAGTTACAGTGCAGAACTTAACGTTCCTCAAAATATCAAATTGATTATTAATTAATCAAAGGCATCAACTGTGATCAGCCGGTGGAGCCAACGCGAACTTAAGGTTACCTTCATAACTTAGCGTGCAGAACTTAAGGTTACCTTCAGAAAGCGAAACGCTGGTGGAGCCGACGCGATGCGAGGACGCTGGCGGAGGTAGGCAACGCTGGCGAAGACTCGGCGGCTGGCGACGCTGGCGAAGGCACAGCGGCTGGCGACGGTGGCGGAGGCACGACAGCTGGTGACGTTGGCGGAGGCGATGCGATGCGGAGGCAGGCGACGCTGGCGGACACGCGGTCGCTGGCGACGCTAGCGGAGGCGCGGCAGCTTACGACTCTGGCGGAGGCGCGGTAGCTTGTGACGCTGGCGGAGGCGATGCGATGCAGCAACGTTGGCGACGGCAGGCGACGCTGGCGACGGCAGGCGACGCTGGCGACGGCAGGCGACGCTGGCTGCGGCAGGCGACGTTGGTGCAGGTGCGGCGACTGGCGACGCTATCGGAGGCGCGACGACGTTGGCAAAGCAGTTAGCGGGGCGACACTACAAGAAAACTCAGAATTACTCATTATTAGGCAAAAATGTATATGAACAAAGATTGGATGTACAACCGATTAGATAAGGGATTTATCAGAGATGATTTTGTTTCTGAACTGGAAACTTTTATGAACATTGCTAAAAGTCATCCAGAATGTTTGAATGGTTCTGAATTACGATGTCCATGTAATCACAAAAAATGCAGAAACAGAGCTTATCGTGATGAGGACACTGTAAGAGTTCATATATGTAGAAATGGATTTGTGCCAAATTATTATAATTGGTACTGTCACGGAGAACCTTATGTGTACGAACCAATTGGACCTCCTGCTGGTTCAACATCTGATATAAATGTTGTTGCACCTGATACAACAACTAATATTGGAATGCAAACAATGGTTGAGGATGCAATCAATGTTGTTCAATTTTCTCATGTAGATGATATACCAACACAAGAATATCAACAATTATCTGAAATGTTAAATGCCAGTGAAAGAGAACTGTGGGAAGACATTCCTTCTGGTCATTCCCAACTTTCAGCTACTGCAAGATTATTAAATTTGAAAGCAGAACATCATTTTTCAGAAAGATGCTACGATGACATATGTCAATTGATGTCTGAGTTGCTTCCTGCTGATAACATAATGACCGATAGCTTTTATAATACCAAAAAATTGGTCAATAGTTTAGGTTTGTCATTTGAGAAGATTGATTGTTGTATCAATAACTGCATGATATTTTGGAATGAAGACAATGAACTGAGTGAATGTAAAATATGTGGTCATCCTCGTTATAAGCCTCTTACTCGCATACCCGGGAAGAAAAAGAAAAAGATTGCTTGGAAATGTATGTATTACTTTCCATTGACTGCAAGACTTCAACGTTTATATGCATCTACTGCTACAGCTAGTCAAATGATATGGCATCATGAGCATGTACACGAGGGAGGTCTAATGTGTCATCCCTGTGATTCCCCTGCATGGAAACATCTTGATAGTGTGTTTCCTTCATTTAATATGGAACCACGGAATGTGCGATTGGGACTTTCTGCAGATGGATTTCAACCATTTGGTCAATCAGGACAACAATATTCTTCTTGGCCAGTTATATTAACACCGTATAATTTACCGCCATGGATGTGCATGAAAGATGAATTTATGTTCCTTACTATACTGATTCCTGGTCCAAGCAATCCTAATGAGAAGATAGATATTTTCCTCCAACCTTTGATTGCTGAGTTGAGTGATTTATGGAATGTAGGGTCCTTGACTTATGATGTTACAACCAAAACTAATTTTACATTACATGCTGCTTTATTTTGGACAATCAGTGATTTTCCAGCATATTCGATGTTGTCAGGATGGAGTACATCGGGAAAATTAGCATGCCCACATTGCATGATGGACTCTGACGCATTTTCATTACCTTGCAGTGGAAAAGTTTCTTGGTTCGATAACCACCGTAAATTTTTACCCATTGATCACTCTTTTCGGCGAAATAAAAAAAAATTTCCTAAAGAATGTTTCCGTCAGCAAATCTCCTCCAGTCATTGCTTCAGGTGAAGATATTATTGGTCAAATTGACAGTTATGGTTTTCTCCCAGTTTCTCAACCTGGTGCGGATGACATAAACAAGTACATTGTCCGGATGTGCAAGTGTGGATGGAAGAAAAGGGGTATATTTTGGGATCTACCCTATTAGAAGTATCTGCTAATTCGACATAATTTAGATGTTATGCATGTTGAAAAAAATATCTTTGATAATATATTCAACACTGTGATGAACGTCCCTGGAAAAACTAAAGACACTGCAAAATCACGTGAAGAATTAAAAGAGCTAGTTAACAGACCAGAATTGCATCAGGATGAAACATCTAACAGATATCCAAAGGCTTGCTATACATTGGACAAAGATGGAAAGCAAGCATTATGTAGTTGGTTGAAAGAAATAAAATTTCCTGATGGATATGCTTCTAATATGAGTAGGTGCGTCGATATGAACAGATTAAAGATGTTCGAAATGAAAAGTCATGACTGTCATGTGTTTATGCAAAGACTTATTCCAGTAGCTTTTCATGACTTACTTCCTCAAAATGTTTGGGAAGCGCTCACAGAATTGAGTTTATTTTTTAAAGATCTGACATCAAGATGTATTATGATGGATGATATGGTTCGGCTAAAAACAGACATTCCTCTTATACTATGTAAACTAAAAAGAATTTTTCCTCCTAGCTTTTTTGATTCAATGGAACATTTGCCAGTCCATTTACCATACGAGGCTGAAATAGCTGGACCTATTCAGTACAGATGGATGTATCTATTTGAACGATTTTTGAGGAAATTGAAAAATAATGTTCGTAACAAAGCAAGGGTTGAGGGGTCAATAATTAATGCTTATCTTGTTGAAGAAGCTTCCTCTTTTTGCTCATATTATTTTGCTGATCATGTAAAAACCAGACATCGCAAATGTCCAAGAAATTATGATGATGCTCGACCGATCGACCCTTCGATGCTTTCTATTTTCAAGTATCCTGGCAAGGCAATTGGTGGAGCTTCATCTAGATGGTTAACTGAACAGGAATACCATGCTATCAGGACATACATACTTCTAAACTGTAATGAGGTCAAACCATATATAGAGTAAGTTACATTCTCTAATAAAATTTACATTCATTTTAAAATGTTAAAATGTGCATTTTAAAATGAATAATTATCTAATACATCTTTGGCAGCTTATACGAACAACAATTGTATATGCAAAATCCATATTTTGGTGCCAATGAAATAGCAGCAAAGTTGGAGACAGAATTTGCATTATGGTTCCAAATATATGTAAGTTACATTAATATATGTAATTTTGAGTTTTAAGAAATATTATTCAATCTTCTAATTTATGTTAACATTATTTTCATAGGTGAAAGATCGTAGAATTTCAAATGTCAAAGATGATAGGATATTGAATCTTGCATCAGGTCCTCTTCGTAAAATAATGGTTTACTCTGGTTACTATGTTAATGGCCTAAAATTCCATGTCAGACACCGAGATTCAAACAGGTTAACCTACAATTCTGGTATATGCGTCAAAGGATCTATGGAGAATAGTAACATTGAGTTCGATTATTACGGAATACTCAACGAAATCATAGAGGTTGAATACCCTGCATTACCTTTAAAAAGATGTGTGTTGTTCAAATGTGCATGGTACGATCCGACTCCAAGAACAGGTACTCGAATACATCCAAATTATAATTTAGTTGAGATGCACGGGAACAAAAGGTTTAATAAGTTTGAACCGTTTATCTTTGGAGTACAAGCGGGTCAAGTTTTCTATCTTGAATACCCTACGAGGAGACGAAGATCTAGTCAATGGATGTCTGTGTGTCGAATGAAGGCTCGGTCAAATATAGAAATGTCGAACACCATCACTTCACTAAATCAAGATGCAATGCAAAATGATCATGTAGAGAGATATTCAGTTGATTCTCAACTCCAGTCTACATCCCAATTACTTGTAGATATTAATGTTACCTACGAGGATATAGATGATGGAGATATGTCTAGCAGTGATAAAAATGTTGAACTAATAGAGTCTAGCGATGAATATTTAGAAGATGATACTATTGATTAATGTGCACTTACAGATAAAACTAGATACAATATTTTTTGGTGTGTCATGTAAGTTATGTATTCATTTTATCACTTATTTATATGATCATGTCTCCAATCCTTATAATGATCTATAGTAATTTTTGTGTGCGGATACTATTATGGCACAGCAGCAGGATGATCAGCAGCCAGGTCAGCAACCAGTTATACTTCGTGGCTACAAGACTCTTAAAATCGTTGGAGACTCGTAACTAATTATGAATGTTAATCACTTTAAGTTTAGTTATAATAATTTTTTATAAAATATTATAATTTATATGCAGGTTTTATCCTGAAGGCCACCGAGTATCCAGTTATATAACTGGCAAATTTAAAGAAAGAGTCTGCGCTGCTGGCATTACATGGAGACATGTAGACGACGAGACGAAGACTTTTTATTATAACGAATTTGTCGTAAGTATATTTAATATATTGACTATTCTAATACATAATATTCTAATACATAATTGAATAAACTCTGTTTAATAAATTGTATTGCAGAAAAAATATACATGGGAGGATGGTCACGAGGCAGAATTCAAAAGTACTTGAAATTCTTATTGTGCCAAATTGTATCGTGACCATATGTATTATTTGAGGAAAAAAGCGACGCGACCGCCATATGTTGATGCCGAGATTTGGGGTGTATGGATGGCCACCTGGGCTGAAGAAATATGGAAAGAAAATGCTGAGAAGGCTCGTGCCAATAGAATACAGAGCCAAGTGGCCCGAGCACCGGAACAACCCGACATTCATCTGGATCGAAGTCTATTGTCGAGCATACAATGGACTTGGTAATTAAATTCAAAGTTATGCAAGTAAATTTTATATTTATAATTTATCATACTCGTATAATTTGGCTCTAATAATTTTTTATAAATAGGAACGAGATCTTGCTCGCCAGCCCACTTGTATGGAGATATTTATGAAGACCCATAAGAAGAAAGATGGGTCTTTTATCGATTCTCGATCACAGACCATACACGTATAATTCTTATTTTTATTATTTATTTAATTGTTTTTAACTTTATTAATATGATAATTTAATTTCAATATTAATTCGATATTTTTTTACAGGATCAAATTACAAATAGAGTGGTCGAGGCATCTCAGCCTTCGATAGAGGGGGGGGAGCCACAGACATTGTCCACCGACCAACTGAATGAGTTTTACTATAATGTTGTCGGTGGACGGACAAAAAACTCCACCCTCTACGGGCTTGGCTCACAGGCCAAAGTTGCCTTCGATCGGCTGAGGATGCCCAGGGGTCGTGCCTCTTCGTCCGCTTCTTCAGAGATGCAGTCTTTACGTCAGGAAAATCATGAACTGCGCTTTCAAATTGCCGACATGGATCTGAGGATGAGTAATTGGATAGCCGATTAGCAGCGGCAGAGAGCGGCGGATGAACGGAGGCATAAAGCTTTGGTGGACCATATGAACGCGGTCATAGCTAATTTTCCTCCAACACAACCATCGCAACACGGTTTTGAGTCACAGGATACTCAAGACCCAACAGACATGGACGAGTAGAATTTTTTAAGGTAGACAGCTAGACATCCTATGTTAACTTTGTTTATTCATTATTTACACTAATAAATTATATTTTTATTTTTCAGGACTCTTACTGCTAGACATTCCTTACAGGTGAGTTATAAAGCCAGAGGTCTAATTAGTTTTTGCTTCCTGCTTATCATATAAATTTAAGATGAGTTGCATTATAGTTTGTCCTTGTTTTAAGTCAAACCCATGCATGTTGCTGTCTTCTTCACATGCTTCAAATGGTTGTTATTATTTGGTTAAATTTATCTAGCAAGTTGGTTTCTATTAATCTAATCTGTGTGATTCACATGTTTCAGAGGAATCCTTATAATATCGTTCATGGTGCAGATGATTCACCGGTGTTATTATCACAAACAACAAGGAATGTTAGAAGATTAGATGACAAACAGTTGGGATTTGATACAAGCATCAATTATTGTACTTGACTTGTATTGTACTTCAGTATGCATTTAGAGACTTATAATATGTATTGTACTTCAGTATTGTACTTGGCATGTATTATTGTATTGTTTTCGAACTAGTCATTTTTAATATATTATTTTTTTGTCAATAATTAGCTCAGATGCAAATTATATTATTTTGTCATATGGATTTGTTTCAATCAAAGCGTTTTTTTATCATAATCCAATTTTTTTTATTACGTTCCGACGGAATACCGACGGAAATAAAATTCCGTCGGAAATATATCGAACTGGGTTTACGATAAATCGCCGACGGAATCTCAGATTCCGTCAGAAATTTCCGACGGAATCTCAGTTTCCGTCGAAAATTTCACTGTTTGCCGTCGGAGTTTTCCGACGGAAACTCGGTTTCCGTCAGAAAACTCCGACGGAATTGGAGGGTCCGTCGGGAATCCCGACGGAATCTCGGTTTCCGTCGGAGATTTCAGACGGAAACCGAGTTTCCTTCGGAGATTTCTGACGGAAACAGAGTTTTCCGTCGGAAAACTCCGACGGAAAACGGGTTTCCGTCGGGGATCTTCTTCATCCCGGTTTTTGTTTTTTTCGACGGAACTGTATTTCCGTCGGTTTTCCGTCGGAATTGACCGACGGAAATTTCCGTTGGTACGTTTCTTTTGCCGACGGACCCATTTTTTCGTCGGTACGTTTTTTTTTTCCGACGGACCCATTTTTCCGTCGGAAATACTATCTCCGACGAATTATTTTCCGTCAAAAATTTTTCCGTCGGAATTCCGTCGGGAATGGTTTGTACCGACGGAATTCCGTTGGTAAATTCCGTCGGTAAACCTGGATTTTTTTGTAGTGGTAGTCATCCTTAACTCCTCTATTTATATTCAATGTCCTCCCCCCTCCTCTTGATTGATTTGATTCCTTCTGTGGTATTCCATGCAGGCCACAAACACATGTGACCGATTACAGAAATAATCGTGCTGTATGAGCCACCTTGTGCCGATGCATTTCGTGTGACCTCACACCGACACAATATTTTCCAGCCATGCCAAACGACACTGTGTCATACTTAAACTATGGTGTTACAACAACAAACAACAATAATAATAATAAGTAACAGGATAATGAGGGTTAAAATATGTTGATGATTAGTACAGATTTTAGAGAACTTCAAAAGGAAATAAAGCAGGAACCTTCTGTTGGATTTGTGCTCTAAAGCAAGACAAATTGTATTATGTCATTTGTTTTCTTATATGAATTATTCATTTGATATGCATATTGTTATACGATTAAGGTCCAGATTAATTATGTAGTATATGATCGTATGGTACGTCCATAGAAGACATGATCATAAGTTCTCATAATTTATAAATAAGAATCACAGTTGTTAAATAAAGTTGTGCGTTTTATTTAGACTGTAATATTTTATGAAATAATCTGTCTTGATGATTGTAAAATATTGATGTGAAACATTCACATTGACAGGATCAAGGGAGATTTAATTAAGGATTAATTTCTGTTGAAAGGAATTAAATCTCCAGTGATATTGGTTATGTTATTTCTCTTAATCCTGAGTTTATTGTAAATAGTTTATTAAATAGTTATTATTCTTTGAATTAGCAATAAGTGAGGTTTATTTAATTATGAAACCAATACCTTGATATTTTGGGAATGTAATTATTTAATAATCAGAATTTATGAAATAAACAATATGAAATTTGCATGAAATATCCTCTTGACATGTTTCGGTACTTGGATGGTTGAAGTCACTGGCCAGTGCAATTTAATCCATTAGAGAAACTAATCAAGTCAAGAGAATAAATAAATAATTGATTGACAGAAATCAATATCAATTAATTATTGATATTTTACAAAGGAGAAATACATATTAATATTGATATTATTAATCTTGGAATTCAACATCGGGCTTTTAGTGGAATAGCACCGATTTAGATAATTGGTTTACAATTATTAAGAGCCTTGATTAATAATAATTGTTGGATCCCCAAACTAGCTCAAAGATAAATGGTGTGGCTTATTTCATGGCATATGAACTTTTATATTTGGGATGAGTTTTAAGTACTTGGGCCTAAGCTTAAGTAAAAACCCAAGACCCAATTTAAAGAGGTGTTATGGTTACAAGAACCTCTAGTTTGAAGAGGTGTCATGGTTACAAGCACCTATTAGGCAGAATAAATAAACTTCTGCATTCCTTATCAAACAAGGAACGATAAAAGTTCAAGGAGCCAGAAGTGTAAAGAAGTGCCCACACACTGCGACACCGCCAGGAGAATAGTTTGGAAGATCGAACAAGGTATTTCGTATTTAAAGAAAAATGATTCGGTAACGTATATATTTCACATGCGATTGCTTCCGCTGCATACTATTTCTTTCATTGGTATCAGAGCGACATGTGAACATATATGTGAATCAAGTCCAATTTTTTCTTTGTTTCTATGGATGATTACGATAAATATGGTGCCTAATTATTCTATATTTGTTGATTATATGAATCGAATGTTATTTTATGATTTGTTTCATAAGGAATGCGTATAATTATCATATTATTCTAATCCGTGATAGAGAATTAGAGATTCATTCCTGTGATTCTTTTGGTGCGCATTCCATCGTGACTAATTCCATATCAGTTTTTTCCCCCATAATTAGAATTTTTTGATCGTTTCATTGTTTTTGCTGTATATCATGAAATTAATTATGGCCATCAATTTAAAAAAAAAAATGCAATCACCAGTGCAGATTTATGTACGTAATGGCGGCGGTTTCTGTTAATCTGGATTGTCGGCCTTATGCTTATATTTGTTTTCTTTTTCTCTAGAAATCATGGATTAGGATATTTTATTATTTTCCTTGTATGAATAATTTAAATCATATGGTATAACATGATTTATATGATAACATGTGTATGAATAATTTAAATCATATGGTATAACATGATTTGTATGATAGCATCTATCCTCAAACAATCACAAGTCATTACACCTAGGAAAAATTGCAAGGCATCATATAAATAAGCCTATTTAATTTGACAAAGCTAGATATACACCAATACTGAAGTATTGGCATGTTAATAGGACACCAACTAAAATGATTGCCAAAACATGTGCTTTTTTTAAAAATGGCTATCTTTAAATGGTCCTGCAACAGCTTCATAGCCACATATATACACAACAAAAGACTAAAGTGAGAACAGCAGAATTTCTGCTATATACTGGTTTGCACCACACGAGAATAGCAGAATTTCACCATGTAAATCAATCAGATGCATAGTTTATTGTAGTTATAATTGTAATCAAAATGAAACAAGCGTCTTCCGGCAGTCTGATCATTTCAAGACCTTAAGAAGGGACTTCTGTCAACCACAACATCACCTTTTCTTTAAGCATGCACATGCAGGGTTTATGCGGTGAGTAGTGCTCTCTGCAATCCAGAAGATCCAAACATTTGCAAGATTTCTGAGGTAAGCAGTGCTTTTCAGGGAGATCCACCAATTCATGGGACTCAAAGCATTGCCAGCAACTCACATGTTCAACACTCTGAAATGTTGATTTGGAAGTCCTGCAGGATTCCTCCATAACTATATTTGGGCCACAAAAACTGCAATCAATAAATTCACCCAACTCGATTCCTGAGTTCCATATGAAATTTTTGAGACGTGAAGCCTTCTGAAGAACCACATCAGTGATCGGAGAATTCTTATATCCAGAAATATCAAAATGCTCGAGTTCCTTCAATCCATCTAGAAACACAATGACTGCTTGTGATGAGATCGCAGGATCTGTAATCTCAAGCTTACGAATAGATGGAAGAGACTCGCAGATAATGGACGCCATGCGCGCATCCATGCCATGAGAAAAGACTCCCAGGTCTGTCAAGTGAACGCAGCACTGATTAACATGTTGAAGCACATCAAGCTCTACGAAGCGCTCGTTCACCTTCATGCCTCTTAGGAACTTGAGTCGGGTGATAGAGTTGCAGAATAATTCAGCCTCCACTGCGGAATCACCATTTGGAAAGTCGAAATATTCCAATCTTGGACAACTGAAACTCCGAAAACTTAAAAATTGATAGCACTTAAATGAGTAAGAGACAAAGGGGAACACTCGATAGCAACAACTTAGATGAGAAGAAACAAAAATAAAATAGTGGAGAATTAATGTAATGCTTATTGCAAATGAAAAACTTGATTACAAGCATAGGCTATACATGCCTTTATATAGTAGTAGGAAAAATTAATCCATCCCTAAAATTATGCATCTAAATTAACCTTAGTCATTCATTTATTCAAAGCATATCCACTAAAATATGGATATATTTTATCTTAATTTGACTTGATTTAAATAATACAACATAGCCTCCCTTAAACCAAGTCACAAATGTTAGTCATCCCAATTGCCTTCTTCAACTTGAGAAAAGTCTCCGTCTTCATAGATTTTGTAAAGATATCTGCAATTTGACATTCACTAGGGCAATACTCGATATTGATTTGTTTTTCTGCAACCCATTCTCTGATTTTATGGTACTTGATATCTATATGCTTGCTGCGACCATGAAAAACTGGATTCTTAGATAATGCAATTGTTGACTTGTTATCACAGAAAATTGTCGTAGGGTCTTCTTGTCTGTATTGTAGAAAATCTAGAATTTTTCTTAGCCAAATTGCTTGCGTAGCACAATTTGTTGTTGCTATATATTCTGCTTCTGTTGTTGAAAGTGCTACCACTTGCTGTTTTTTAGAAGACCAAGAAAATATAGTTGAACCTAGATGAAAAGCATATCCCGATGTACTCTTTCTAGTCTCAACATCTCCGGCCCAATCACTATCTGTATATCCAACAAGTTCCACAGTTTTATTAGTAAAATATAAAATTCCATCATTAATTGTACCTTTGACATATCTGAGAATTCGCTTTGCTGCAGCCCAATGTGACTCCTTTGGTTTCTCCATAAACCTGCTAAGTACTCCAACTTCAAAAGAAATATCTGGTCTCGTAGCAACCAAATATCTTAACCTTCCAATTAAGCTTTTATATGCTGTAATATTCGTATTTTTACCAATTTCATCTTTGGACAACTTTATCTTTTCAATCACAAGAGTAGGAACCGATTTGGAGCTCTCCATCCTAAACCTTTTCAAAATGTCAGAAGCATATTTCTTTTGTGAAACAAAAATTCCATCATCTATCTGAATAACTTCAAGTCCGAGAAAATAACTCATTAGGCCCATATCTGTCATTTCAAATTTACTAACCAAAGTCTCTCTGAATTCTGTGATTAACTTTAAGTTATTTCCGGTGAAAATCAAATCATCAACATAAAGACAGACTATGAGTGTATCACCAGATTCAGTATGTTTAACATACAAAGCATGCTCATAAGGACATCTCAAAAAACCGATTTCAATAAAGTAAGAATCAATACAACTATACCATGCTCTCGGTGCTTGCTTTAAACCATATAATGCTTTCTTTAATTTGTAAACCTTATTTTCTTCCCCTTTCTTCACGTATCCTAAAGGTTGTTCAACATATATTTCTTCTTCCAAGAAACCATTCAGAAACGCAGATTTCACATCCATTTGATACAATTTCCAATTATTTTGTGCAGTAAGTGAAATAAGCATGCGTACTGTATCAAGTCTACTTACAGGAGCAAAGACCTCAAAATAATCAATACCTGCTTTTTGCTTATAACCTTTTGCAACCAACCTCGCTTTAAAACGATCAATTTCTCCATTTGACCTATACTTTGTCTTGTACACCCACTTTACTCCTACTGGTTCTTTTCTTGGAGGTAGTTCCGCCAATTCCTAAGTACCATTAGTTTCAATGGCATGAATTTCCTCATTCATTGCCTTCAACCAATGAGCCTTTTTAGCAGCATCCTCAAAAGATATAGGATCACAATCTGCAAAAAGAGCAAACTGAACAATTTCTTCATCAGACAGGTCATTATCATTACTTAATATATAATCTTGCAAGCGAGCTGGTAATTGACGCTCGCGTTGTGATCTCCTTGTTGGTGCTTCAGATTGTACAGAAACTTGAACATTATCTTGAGTAGGCTGCTCATCCAAAACATCGTTGGAAATATCAGGAATAACAATTGATTTTTCTTTTCCAATAGACCAACTCCAACTACCATGTTCATCAAAAATCACATCACGACTTATAATAACTTTCTTAGTTTCAGGATTATATAGCTTATAAGCTTTTGATGTATCACTGTAACCAATAAAATACACTTCTCACCTTTGTCATCAAGTTTCTTTCTCAACATATCTGGTACATGTGCATATGCCAAACAACCAAAGATCTTGAGATGTTTGACAGTCGGTTTTCTTCCACTCCAGCTTCCTCAGGTGTCTTATCTCGAACACTTTTGTTGGACATCTATTCAACGCATAAATAGCACAAGATACAGCTTCTGCCCAGAAATGCTTAGGTAGATTTTTTTCTTTCAACATAATGTTACCATGTCCATAACAGTTCTATTTTTTCTTTCAGCCACCCCATTTTGTTGTGGAGTGTATCTAGCTGTCATTTGATGTTGAATGTCATGCTTCTTTAAAAAATCATCACAGACATATACTCTGTACCTCTATCAGTTCTTAAGATTTTGATTTCAAATCCACTTTGTTTTTTAACAAATGACTTAAATTGCTTGAAAATATCACATGCTTCTGACTTTTGATGTAGAAGATAAACCAAGTTTTTCGACTCAAATCATCAATAAACGTAATAAATACTTATTACCTCCAAGTGATGGAACTTCCACTGTGCACAAATCTGAATGAACAAGTTCTAACTGTCTTGTGGCTCTCCATGACTTTCCTACAGGAAAAGGTTCTCTATGCTTCTTGCCAATTAAACAAATTTCGCAAACATGATTAGGCTTCATAATATCAGGCAACTCAAAAACAAGCTTCTTTCTTGCTAAATAATTTAACCCAGAAAAATGAAAGTGCCCAAACCGCATATGCCACAACCAATTATCGTCCAAAATCTCAGAATTAAAGCAAGAAAGGAATTTATGTTGAATTTTCAAAGGAAACAATCGATTTTGAGACATCTTTACCTTTGCTATCAACTTTCCTTTTCCATCTGTTATGGTACAATACCCCTGAATAATGCATATTTTATAACCCTTTTCTGATAATTGTCCATACTTAATAAGTTTTGG
>JAGFNQ010002361.1:339717-384546 GCA_024364735.1 Boesenbergia rotunda | reverse complement strand
TTCAGTCCCAAGCTGTCCTTCGCCTGGCGCGTAGCATTCCTTCGCTAGGTCTTGGATACTGGCAGTCCTTCGCCAGTTGCCTAGCAGTCCTTCGCTAGGGCTTTGTATCCCGACATTCCTTCGCCAGGTGCCTAGCAGTCCTTCGCTAGGGTTTTGTATCCTGGCAGTCCTTCGCCAGGTGCCTACCAGTCCTTCGCTAGTTGCTTAGCAGTCCTTCGCTAGGGCTTTGTATCCCGGCATTCCTTCACCAGGTGCCTAGCAGTCCTTCGCTAGGGTTTTGTATCCTGGCAGTCCTTCGCCAGGTGCCTAGCAGTCCTTCGCTAGGGCTTTGTATCCTGGCATTCCTTCGCCAGGTGCCTAGCAGTCCTTCGCTAGGGCTTTGTCTCTGCACACTCAGTGAATATTGTTAGATCACAAACAACACTTAACTTTGAATCCTTTGCTAATATCAAAATAAGGTTCGATATGGTGCTTTCTGCACCAACAATCTCCCCCTTTTTGATTTATGACAACACAATTCAAAGTTAAGTTAAAAACTTATAACAGTTAAGAACATACGGTAAATAATGAAGTATAACTGTTTATGAACAGAATAAATGTAAAGTTAAAAAAAATTCTTTATTTCTTATATTCCCCCTTAAACCCTGAATACTTGTGTTATAAAACACTTAAAATACTTAACTTTGACCTTTCCTCCCCCTTTGACATATATCAAAAACATACATGGGCGAACAAGGTTTCTAATAGGGAGTTCTGAGTTTTACCAAAAATAGGTTTTTGACAAGGTGTTTCAAAAAGAGTAAAAGCATTTGTATCAACAAACACTTTTGAAAAGCAAGCCTAAATTTTGTTAAAATGTTTTACAAAAAAAGTTACTTAGGAAAAATTTTGAATCCAAATTTCCCTAAAAAATTTCAACTTTGAGAATTGGGAAAATTTTGTTTTAAGAGAATTTGCACACTTAGAAGAATATACTTGGAAATACTTTGTGTATTAAAAAACAAAAATCATTAAGAATTTTCTGGACAAGTTTTTCACCAACAAATTTTACTTAAAAAAATATGCACTTAAAAAAATTTGAAACACTTAGAAATACTTAGAAATTTTTGAAGCACTTTAAAAAAATTAAACAAAATTTCCTTTCTCTCCCCCTTAATGTGAAAATTTTCTCCTTATGTTTTAGACCATTTCTAAGTTGAGTTTTGAAAAAGGTATTTTGAAAAACTTCTAAGTATCACAAAGGAAATTCTTAATTAAGAGCAACTCGAAGTTTTTAATAAAGTTTCTTTAAAAAAGGGAAAAAGTTTAAGGAAGAACTTTTTCTACTCTCCCCCTTTGTCATATATCAATAAAGAACTCTTGAAAAAATATATTTTGAAAAATATTTAAAATTTGTGTATCAGAGCTCATGGGTTTTGAAAACATAAATATTTGAGTGAGAGAATAATGTTAAAAATGATAATTTTTAATTAATAGCATTTTGAAAGAATGAAGAATCATGCAAAAAAAATTAGAATTGGAGTCAAGTATATATTTTCATTGAGTCCATGCATGACAAAAAATATTTAATCAATAAGCTTACTTGTTTTGAATATTTTAAAAACTGTAAGTACTTTAAAAGATATTGAGCTTTTTGAGAGATGCAAGTACTCTGTATCTTAAAAAAAATATATAAGTCACTTTGAAGGATATTATGCATTTTTCTTTTGAAAATATAAGTATTATTTGAAAAATATGCATTTTTGAAAAATATGCAAGTATTTTAAAAAAAACAGATTGAGCCTTTTTGGAAGTCTATGTTCTATTTTTGAAAACTATTAGACTTTGAAAAATATGAGTAATTTTTGAAAAGTATTATGCATTTTGAAAACATAATATTTTACTTGACTAGGTTTCTTTTCCAGTCTGACACAATCCTAGGAAACCTTGATAACTACAAGAATATTTTCCTAAGTGTTCTGGAAATTTCTTCAACCCAAGTAAATATTATTTCAAAAATAATTTCATAAGCCACAAGAATTTTGAAAAATAATAGTATTTTAGAACAAAAATTATTTAAGTTTTCAAAAGGATTTTAAACTTGTAGTGCATGAAAACATATAATTTTGAAAAAATGTTCAATAATTCTTTTAATTTAATCTCCCCCTAAGCTTGACCCAGTCCTAGGAAGCTTGTTGACTACAAGCGATCTTTCTCTGAGTTTTAGGGTTTGATTTAAATTATAAGAATTATCTAATAACTTCAAAACAAATAATTATTAAAAAAAACATTTCAGAAATTCTTTTGACTCAAACTCCCCCTAAATTTGACACATCCTAGGAGTCCTTGTAGATCATGAAGTGGACCTTCCTCTGTGTCTTTAGGGTTTATTAAAATCAAAAGAATAATTTTGAACAATCTTCTGAGTATGATAACTTTCAAGATAAAATTTTGAAAACATAACTTGAAATGATAACACAGTTTTCGAAAATAATGATGATAATTTTTCAAAGAGATAGTAATATACGAGGGTTGTTTGAATCAACTTTCGAAAACCTTATTTTGAGATGATAATAAGTTTTAGAGCATAAGGTTTTTGAAAAATTTGAATTTTTTGAAAAAGATTAAGAAGAACTCCCCCTGTATCCGACACAGTCTAACTTTTATCTAAGTTCTTTAAGGGTTATCAGTGTTAACCAGGTTTGACTATGTGGATTAGGGTTGACTATTTTGACCAATCAGTAACTAAATCAAACAAGCCCTAGCTTCTATTCAAAATGAGTCTAATGTGATATTTAACATGAAATTAAAAAAAAGATGAAAAAGTAGGGTACAGTGAACTGAATTAATTTTTAAAAAAATGGAGATAATTTTGAATACCTTTTGAAAACATTTTTTATTTGAAAGGATAGTGATTCATGTTTTTAGGTCCTAGATGTCTCACCCAGTTCTACGTGGTCAAACATGTTAACCTTATGGGTTGTGTGAGACAAATATTTTAATTTTGAAGATAAATGATTGACAATAATTAAATTGAATTTTTAGAATAATTAATTGAGAATAATTAAGTTGAATTTGAGAATAATTAAGAGTAATTAAGTTGAATTTTGAGAATGATTAGTTGAGAATAATTAAGTTGAATTTTATTTAATTGAATTATTTTGAATTTGATTGAATTAAATTGATTTAATTAAGATTTAATTGAATTTAATTAAGATTTAATTAATTTGAATTTGATTTAATTAAATTAATTTGAGTTTGAATTTGATTTAGTTGGTTGGGTTGGACTCAACTTTTAGGTCCTAAGCATCTCACCCATTTCTAAGTGACAAAACATGATATCCTTAACTGTTTTGTGAGATGCATTAATTTTATCTTTGATGTTAATACTATGATTTAATTGAAGCTTGTGTTAGATTCGAGTTTAACAAATAATAATTTAAAAGTGAGTTTCGATAATTGGCTTCCAGGTCTTGGCGAGGCACAGAGGCCTTCTTTGGCCGTAGCCTTATTGGATCAACAACCCTTTCCTAGACAAAGCCTTTTAAAGAAAGATCATTTTCAAATCATTATTTGAGATACTCTGGTCTAACTAGCTTAGGATTCGGAGAGGTAGCTTCGGCTAGTTCCACCGAACTAAAAAGACCAAATAAGGTACTCCTTACCCTACTTGATTTCTTAGTCAGGCTTCCCTAACGTACTATCATCAAACCTTGTCCTAATACAAGGTTGTTTAAGTTTCAATTAATCAGGTTAGTCCTTAAACTGACCAATCCTAATTTTAAGCAAAAAAAAAAAAAAAAATAACAAACAACACACAATTAAAGCAAACAAAAAAAATGATCTAAGTTACATCATAATCGAAATAATACTCAGGTTTTTTTAAATCAACAAGGTTGGGAATTAAATTTTCTGACATATTAACCTTAACTATTTTGTATGAATTAATTACGTTCTTTGAGGTAAATATTAGTTTTTTAAATATCGTAAATTTACCTTTTGATTCCCGGTTGGGAATCTCCCCCTTGATACTTGCCGTCTTTAGCAACTTGTAGTGGTCGCGAGTCATCCGGGCTAGCTTCCGATCATCCCCTTCTTCGTCGTCAAATTCTGAGTCTGAGTTGGACTCAGGTATTGGTTGAGGCCTCTTTTGCAATTCTCTTGGAGTTTTTCCTGCAATAAAAACTATACCTTCCTCGACCATTGCAATATCAGCTTGATTATTTAATTCTAATTTTGAAAAGAATTCAAAATTGGTTACCGTCTCAGTCAATTCATCGTCTGATTCTGGTTCGACTTTGGATTCAGGTTCAGACTCTGACTCGGCTGTTTGTGCTTGGACCGAAAGGGCAAGATAACTTACCTGATCTTCTTCTTCATCTGAGATCTCTTGATGAAGGTCAATAAGTTTTTCCCAGATTTCTCTAGCACATCTGAAGGATCCAACCCCCTTCAATTCTTCATTGGTTAGGCCACATTGTAGGAATGCAGTCGCCTTTGCATCTGCCTCAATCTTCCTCAGAGTTGGTTCGTCCAGTTTATCCCAGGCGATCGACTTTCCATTTTCTATAGGTACTGAAAGCCCTGTTTGGATCATCATCCATAAATCTAGATGGGTCTTTAGGTGGGATTCCATTAGACCCTTCCAGGTTCTGAAGTTCTCGCCACAGAATAGGGGTGGACGGACACTATTCCACTCTTGGTTGGCCATTTAGATTATACCTTGTACACAAAGGAAACACCAAAAATGTACCAAGACTTGGTCTTGGATTAGTAGTGCGGGAGGGGAAAAAACTAGCTCAATAAAAGTGTTTGCATGAATTTAGAGGTAAAATAATAATAAAAAAAAATTAATGATAAATTTTTGAAAATGTTGACTTTATCAATTCTGATTAATGATAAAAAGATAAGAATTTAGTGTTTGGGAAAAAGTTTGCTTAGCATGAATTTCGAGAAAAATATTAAAATAATAGTAAAAAAAAGTTTATGCCAAATTTTCAAAAATTGTTTGTTTTATCAATTCTAACTTACGGTGAAAAAATAAGAATTCAAAATTGAAAAAGGCACCACCTCGATATTATTTATTTGAAATAAAAATCGAGTGGTGTTGCACCACCTCGATTAACGAGAAAAGATTAAAAAAGATAAAATAATTTTGAAAATCCGAAAAACTCTCAAATTGGTGGTTGCACCAAATTTGAGCTTCCCCGCTCTGATACCACTTGTTGGATCGAGAGAACCGATAGAGGGGGGGGGTGAATATCGGAAATCGTTCAGATTTAGGGATAGAGAAATTGCACAGCGGAAAATAAAACACACACGCAAACACAATTATTTTTACTTGGTTTGGAGCCTAGGTCGACTCCTACTCCAAGGCCCAAGGTCGTTGACCGTTTAATTTGGGCAATTCTATATGAGGCGCAAAAACAGTTTACAAAAATGGATTACAATAGTAGTGTAATAAGCACAGAATTAAAATATCGCTCTTTTGTTACCGACGTCCGAGGTAGATCGACTTTTCAGAGCGGAGGGACGTCGTAGGCTCGAGTTGGGAAGTTTCCGGAGCTGAGTGCGGGAGCAGAAGAGTGTTGAAGCGTTGAATGAATTGTTGTCTTGAACCTTGGGGTCGAGGGCCCTTTATATAGCCCTGGGGGCGCCCGGGACGTCGGGGGCGCCCCCCACGTGTCACCCGATCCGCCTCGGTCTCGGTCAGCTCTGATCCCTCAAGAATCGGGATCAAGCTTTGACGGGGGCGCCCTGATCGCTGGGGGCGCCCGGGTTGACTGGGTCAGCTCTCTTATCCGCTGGCTTTGAGGGGAGCTGCATCGGTACTTGGCGCTGGGGGCGCCCGGGACGCTGGGGGCGCCCGGGAGAAGCGGGGGCGCCCCGCCCAGCAGCTGTTCGAAGCCTTCCTTACTTACATTGTTTTGTATGCACCTTGGGGGCGCCCGGGACACTCCGGGCACCCTACTCAGCCACTGCCTCACTCCTTTGAGGCTCTCTGAGCTACAGACACTCGTTCCTTTGGTCCTGCATCCTGGGTTAGTCCAAAACAACATTAAATAATAATGTGTTAGTTAATACAGCCTTAGCTGTCTTGGTTCTGAATTTGGGCCTCCAAAATGGAGCCCTAGGTCGAACCGACGCCTACTGTTCCCTCGACGGGGAAAGCGTCCTCACCTACTCCTCTCGGGAGAATGTACCTGATGCCAACCGCTCCTCTGGTTGGACTTTTGCCTGGAGGTCCTTCGCCAGGTCTTGGATACCAAGCTGTCCTTCGCCCGGTGCCTAGCATTCCTTCGCCAGGTCTTCAGTCCCAAGCTGTCCTTCGCCTGGCGCCTAGCATTCCTTCGCTAGGTCTTGGATACTGGCAGTCCTTCGCCAGTTGCTTAGCAGTCCTTCGCTAGGGCTTTGTATCCCGGCATTCCTTCGCTAGGTGCCTAGCAGTCCTTCGCTAGAGTTTTGTATCCTGGCAGTCCTTCGCCAGGTGCCTAGCAGTCCTTCGCTAGGGCATTGTATCCTGGCATTCCTTCGCCAGGTGCCTAGCAGTCCTTCGCTAGGGCTTTGTCTCTGCACACTCAGTGAATATTGTTAGATCACAAACAACACTTAACTTTGAATCCTTTGCCAATATCAAAAGAAGGTTCGATATGGTGCTTCCTGCACCAACACTACATGGTTCTTGCATTTTCTCTAAAATTGATTTGAAGTCGGGGTATCATCAAATTAGCATGCGTGAGGGAGACAAATGAAAACTGCATTTAAGATTAGGTATGGTTTGTACGAATGGTTAGTCATGCCATTTGGGCTTACTAATGCACCTAGTGCTTTCATGAGGTTAATGAACCATATTTTGCATGCTTTTATTGGAAATTTTATCGTAGTATATTTTGATGACATCTTGATTTATAACAAAAATTTAGAGGAGCATCTATAACATTTACAAAATGTTCTAATTGTTTTGCGAAATGAAAAGTTGTATTCTAACATTCAAAAATATTCTTTTTGCACAAATCAGATTGAGTTTCTTGGTTATATTGTTAGTGCTAAGGTAATAGTAGTTGATGAGAAGAAGGTTAAGGCTATTCGTGAATGGCCCACACCAAAAACAATAACTGAGGTACGTAGCTTCCATGGTTTGACAAGTTTCTACAGAAGGTTTGTTAAGAATTTTAGTACTTTAGCTGCACCCTTGACCGAAATTGTTAAAAAGAATGTTGGATTTCATTGGGATAGTGAACAGGATTCAGCCTTCAACTCACTTAAGGAGAAATTAAGTTCTGCACCATTACTTGCGTTACCTAACTTTGCTAAAACTTTTGAAATTGAGTGTGATGCATCAGGAATAGGTATTGGAGTTGTGCTAATACAAGAAGGTCGACCCCTTGCTTATTTTAGTGAGAAATTGAGTGGACCAGGTCTTAGTGCCCAGTCCTTGTCCAGGACTTAGTGCCCAATTCTTGGAACCAAGACTTATTGCCTAGGTTTACTAGGACTTTTCTTCACTTTGTTACTCCTCTCTTGACTCACCCTTCCTTTGTTCAATGTATCATTGACTTAAGCATATTGTCAAACATTGAAACACTTAGAGGAGGACATTACTGATGCATCTTGCACCAACAATCTCCCCATTTTTGATGTTTGGCAATATCTTAAGTTAGATTGGATGAAAAGGGCTAAACCTTGGGATAAAATGAAAAAATAATTTTTGAAAACCCATTTTTGATCTTTTTGGGAAAAACTTCTAACTTCCGCTCACTCTCCCCCCTTTTTTTAAAAACTTTTTGATTTTTTGATCCTTTGGTAAGAGAGGAAAAAATTTCTAACTTAAGCGCACAAATTTCTAACCTAAGCGCACCTCTCCCCCTTTGTCATACATCAAAAATCACCAAAAATACTTGCACCAACAATGAAAACATTTGGTTCTTTTTGAAAATACTTAGTATAAATTTTTGAAAGCATAGCATTAAACTAAGTACTTAAATTGCACCCAAAAAGAATTTCACTTTGAAAAGTATTTTGTATTTGTAGGAAAGTATTTTGAACTCAAAAAACTTCTCACTTAAAAATATTTCTTTAGAAAAACCTTCATTTAGAATTTTTTTTTCAAAAGATTGTACTCATAGAAAGATTTTCACTTTAAGAACTAGTGCACTTTGAGAAATATTGTAAAAGCTTTATATTTTGAAAGATACTTCAAGCATCAGTACTTTGAAAAATATTTGGACTTTGAAAAGTGTTTGTACCTTTTTTTAAAAATATATTGAACCTTTTGAAATATGTAAGTACTTTTGAGATTTGACAAATGTAAGTGCTTTTTGGAACATATTAAGCATTTTCGAAAGATATAAGTACTTTTTGAAATATATTTTTGAAAAATATAATATTTTACTTGACTTGATTTCTTTTCCAGTCTGACATAATCCTAGGAAACATTGTTAACTATAAGGACATTTCCTTAAGTGTCCTGGAAAATTTTCCAAACTCAAGAAAAATATTATTTCCAAAAAACATTTGAAAGTGAAAATGTAACGACTCGGCCCATTTGGCGGGCCATTTGGCGACCCCCTTATTTTTTCGTTACTTTACTAGGTCTTCTCACCCCTGGCCAGTGGATTTTTGCCTTTCTCAGGATTCGAACCCTAGACCTCCAAGCTTAAGTAATAGAGTTTATGAATTAGTTACCAAGATTCATAAACTCTAGTACTTAAGCTTGGAGGTCTAGGGTTCGAATCCTAGGGAAGGTAAAAATCCACTGGCCAGGGGTGGGAAGACCTAGTAAGGTAACGACACGGTCGACGGTCGATGGTTGACGACCCATAGAAAAATAAGGGTGTCGCCAAATGGGCCGCCAAACGGGCCGGGTCATTACAATAAAAAGGCACCTTTTATGTAACAACCCGTCCCATTTGGCGGCCCCTTCATTTTTTTGTGGGTCGTCGACCGCCGACCGTGCCGTTACTCACTAGGTCTTCCCACCCCTGGCTAGTGGATTTTTGCCTTCCCCAGGATTCGAACTCTAGACCTCCAAGCTTAAGTACTAGAGTTTATGAATCCTGGTAACCAATTGAGCCTGGCTCAATTGGTTACCAGGATTCATAAACTCTAGTAATTAAACTTGGAGGTCTAGAGTTTGAATCCTGGGGAAGGCAAAAATCCACTAGCCAGGGGTGGGAAGACCTAGTGAGTAACGGCACGGTCGATGGCCCACAGAAAAATGAAGGGGCCGCCAAATGGGTCGGGTCGTTACAGAAAATATGATAGTAAACAAAATTTCTTATGTTTTAAACGAATTTTAACAATATAGTGCATGCAAACATATTATTTTGAGATATTTAATAATTTTTTTAATTTGACCTTCCCCTAAACTTGACCTAATTCTAGGAAGCTTGTTGACCACAAGTATTCTTCCTCTAAGTCTTTAGGGTTTAGTTCAGATCAAAGGAATTATCTAATAATTTCAAAACAAATAATTGCCAAAAAAACTTTTCAAAAAATTTTCTTTTGACTCAGACTCCCCCTAAATTTGACACATCCTAGGAGTCCTGGTAGATCATGAAGTAGACCTTCTTTTGAGTGTTTTAGGGTTTATCAAAATCAAATGATCAATAATATTCAGGAAGATAACTTTCGAAACAACTATTTGGAAAGAAGATAATTCATAAACAAGAGCTTTGAAAACATAGGTGATTTAAAGCACCATTTTCGAAAAAAACATTTTGAAGTGATAATGATGTTTAAGGCATAATTTTCGAAAAACACTTTGAAATGATAATGATTTTCAAGCACTATTTTCGAAAGATTCAACAGAAAATCAAATAAACTCCACCCGACACCAACACTGTTTGACTCTATCTAAGTGTCTTAAGGGACTTTAGTGTTGACCTAAGAGGCTTGTGTCTAATTGTGTAGGTCAAACAATTTTTCAAAGGAATATAATTTTTGAAAATCTATCATATATAATCAATCAGTCAAGCATGAATTCCATAAAAACATTATTATGTTGAAGCACTATTTTGAAAATATATTTTTAGAAAAATATTCTAACAATTTTGAAAACTATTTTTCAATTTATTAGTCCTTAACATCTCACCCATTCTAGATGTCTCAATGCAGCAAGTATGGTTGTCTTATTGGTGCATTGTGAGATGCTTGAATTATTTTTCATAATTCATTGTTAAATCTAAGATTTAATTGAAACTTGTGTTAGATTCAAATTTATCAAATAGTAAAGTGAATTTGATTTTCGGTAATCAGCTTCCAGGTCTTGGCGAGACACAGAGGCCTTCTTTGGCGGTAGCCTTATTGGAGCAACAACCCTTTCTTTGACAAAGTCTTTTATCAAAAATTCATTTTCAAATTACTTCTTGAAAAATTATGGTCTAACTAGCTTCGGTTTTGGATCGGTAGCTTCGGCTAGTTCCACCAAACGGCTTCCCTAACGTACTATCATCTCACCTCCACCTAATACTAGGTTGTTCAAGTTTCAATTATTCTTTTTCCTATAACCGTTCTGAATCATGCATAAAATTAAACATGAATGACATGATATAAATTTTAAAGAAATAACATATGCATGTCCATGACATTAATGCATGATTCAAACAAGTCAAAATATTTAATTAAGTTTCTAAAGATGTATCAAATTCTCAATTTGATACATGTCGTGTGAACCCACGAATATGTCAATCCACTTTTACATATTTAATTTTATTAATTTAATTGTTGCGGTTTGAGTAAGATTTTATTTAGTTCGAGTTTAAGTTATTAAGATTTAATTAGAGATTAAAACTAAGAATTAATTAAGTTAATTAAGAATTAATTGGATTTAAGTTGAATTAATCAAGATTTAATTAAAATTGATTAAGAAGTAATTAATTAAGATTTAATTAGATTAAGAATTAATTAATTGAAGTTGAATTAATTAAAGATTAATTAATGTTGAAATAATTAAGGATAATTAATGTTGGAATAATTAAAGATTAATTAATGTTGAAATAATTAAAGATTAATTAAAGTTGAAACAATTAATTAAGGTTGGAATAATTAAGGTTGAAATGATTAATTACTAGTTGTGGGTTTAATTTCATCATTTTTATTATTTCGAAAACTTTTGACTCATCTACTATTTCTGCTTTATTCAATTTTTCGAACTTTTCTAACAATTTTAATTTGTTTGACTTTATTAACTATTTCTACTATTTCTACTATCCGGATTCTCTTATCTATTGTAGCTCATATGGACTATGAGGTATGGGAGATGGACGTCAAGACGACTTTTCTTAACGGATGTCTTGAGGAGACCATCTACATGCAGCAACTAGAAGAGTTCATTGCAAGGGTCAAAGAGCATCTAGTATGCAAGCTTAATTGATCCATTTATGGATTGAAGCAAGCTTCGAGATCTTGGAACATCGGCTTTGATGAAGTAATCCAGTCATATGGATTTACTCAAAGCCCGGATGAGTCATGTGTATACAAAAGATGTGATGAAAATGTAGTGGTGTTTCTTGTACTTAATGTAGATGACATTTTGTTAATTGGCAACAATGTCAAAGTGTTATCAGATGTAAGGGTCTGGCTATCAAAGCAGTTTGATATGAAGGACTTAGGAGAAGCGGGACACATCCTTGGGATCAAGGTCATAAGGGATCGCCAGAAAAGGATGTTGTGCCTATCTCAAGCTTCGTATGTTGATCCTATCTTGTCTCATTTTAGCATGAAAAACTCCAAAAAGGGTTTCCTACCCTTCAGGCATGGAGTTCCTCTATCCAAGGAGATCTGTCCGAAAACATCAAAGGAGATTGAGGAAATGAAGGCGGTTCCTTATGCTTCGGCAGTAGGAAGCCTGATGTATGCTATGTTGTGTATGAGACCTGATATCTGTTTTCCCGTGGGCATGGTTAGCAGGTATCAGAGTAACCCTGGACAGGGACATTGGACTGCGGTAAAGCATATACTGAAATACCTTAGATGGTACTAGGGATTATATGTTGGTTTATTGGGCAGACCAATTAGTCCCTATGGGTTATACGGACTCAGATTTCCAGTCAGACAGGGACAAGAGTATGTCTACCTCAGGGGTTGTGTTTACTTTAGGAGTTGGAGCCATTGTTTTGAGGAGTGTCAAGCAGAAATGCGTGGCGGACTCCACCATGGAAACTGAATATGTGGCAGCCTCAGAGGCAGCCAAGGAAACTGTATGGCTCAGGAACTTCATCATGGACTTGGATGTGATTCTTGGTTTGGCCAGATCTATCACAATCTTTTGTGATAACAGTGATGCAGTTGTAAACTCGAAGGAACCACGAGTCCATATGGTGAGTAAACGCATAAGTGCAAGTACCACCTGATATGAGAAATCATAAAGAGAGGAGAAGTAGTTGTCGCCAAGATTGCATTAGAGGGCAACCTGGCAGATCCTTTCACTAAAGCTCTTCCATCTAGAGCTTTTGATTGACATGTGGAGGATATGGGAGTCAGATGTATTGCAGTGAGAGAACAGCTGTAATGACCCGACCCCTTGGCCCCTTGGGCAGCCCAACTGGCGGCCCACTTGGCGACCCTCGGCCCCTTGGGCGGCCAAATCTCATTTGGCGGCCCCTTTGGCGACCTCTTTGGCGGTCGTTACTCACAAGTACTTCCCACCCCTGGCCAGTGGATTTTTGCCTTCCTCAGGATTCGAACTCTAGACCTCCAGGCTAAGTACTAAAGTTTATGAATCCTGATACCTATAGCTCAATTGGTATCAGGATTCATAAACTTTAGTACTTAGCCTGGAGGTCTAGAGTTCGAATCCTGAGGAAGGCAAAAATCCACTGGCCAGGGGTGGGAAGTACTTGTGAGTAACGACCGCCAAAGAGGTCGCCAAAGGGGCCGCCAAATGAGATTTGGCCGCCCAAGGGGGCGAGGGTCGCCAAGTGGGCCGCCAGTTGGGCTGCCCAAGGGGCCAAGGGGTCGGGCCGTTACAATAAAAGGCGCCTTTTTATGTAGCGGCCCCGCCTCAATGGTTCCCACAGGCAACCCTCTAGGCCGGCGACCCTACGGTCTTCCCACCCCTGGCAGTGGGTTTTTGTCTTCCCTAGGATTCGAACCCTTGACCTCCAGGACAAGTACAATAGTTCCTGAATCCTAGTACAAATTGTCACGCCCCAAGACCTCAGGAGCCGCTAGTCCAATAGAAAATCGGACAGCACCTCCCCTGTCTGGCGGACAATTACACATACATACATCACATAAAATCACAACCACGCAGTTTAATTGGGCCTCAGGCCTCAAATTAAGACAGAACATAGCATGAAACCGAATAAATCATACCTGACTGCAGACCGGTCTGACTTACGACGAAACAAAATGGAACAAGACCTCCATGGCATACAAAAGTACAACTATACTGCCATGTAAACAACCCGACAAAACACGAATACAACAGTGGAAACGGAAAGACAAAATGAACAGAAAGAGGGTACCAACTGGTACCCCATCAAAATACCAAGACAAACCCCGAGAATCGTCTCGACAATACACGAGCTGGGACAGGCTACCGGGCACTCCAGTCGATCCTCCTGAAAAAAAACAAGGAGCTAACGGGATGAGTCATAGAACTCAGCGAATATCTCATCATATATATACAAGATAGTCAAATATAGCAACAGTGTAATAGACTACCGAAATCATACGTGCAGAGACAGTAATAAGAAGAGCTGCAAGAGGACAATAAGAACTACCATACCAATGTCGCAGAGTCGCCAAGACAGACATAAGGGTCTCCTGTAAGTGCATGTCAATCATATGCAACATCAGGTATAAACAAGCACAAGTAAGGGCAAAATAAACGAGCACACAATGTGCAATGACATGGTCACCCCTACCGTCGGTCAGACATCGTCACCTATGTACGGGAGGAAGCTGAGCGGAGGCCACCCTCCGACGTAGGGCTGTGACTGCCGTCCATACTCTGCCGTCGCTACTCCTGAGCAACCGAGTAGACGGTATGCTGCCGGCGTAACACCCCTACTCCATGACCTATCCTGGCGATATCACTAATAGCCCCAGGCCAAAACCTATCCTGGCGATATCTCTATCAGCCCCAGGCCATCACCTATCCTGGCTATATCACTATCAGCCCCAGGCCATCTCTGGAGGATATCTCTATCTGAGTGTTAACACCTACCTCATGTATATAAATGGGGGAGAGACCACTCTCTCTCATCTCCTGGTATCTGGACAACTCAAGGAGGGACATTTGCTACCACGCTCCGATTCACTAACCCATGAGTGCATGAGCGGAGCAGCGCAGAGCACACTACCCAATACTCCGTCAACCACTAACCCATGAGTGGTCGTATGGGTAGGTCAGTATGACTGTCGACCTAGCTCACCCAAAAGGGGCCCCTGCTCGACAGTGATGCACAGTGCACGATGATGCATAACACTGGTCAACCAACATCCACTATCTAGTCCACCTATATCAACATGATATGCAAGGTTCGTGGATAATGCACCATAACCTAAGTCCTAAAGGTATAGGTATCACAAGTCAGTTGTGGCACAAACAACATCAACAAACAAATATAATAGACATGCCACAGTCCATTACGCTATTGCTAAACAAGCATATCAAGTATATATATATATATATCTGTGACAATTCTAAAAGAAGAGTCAGAGATACCCGCCTCAATATGAAGAAGATCGTGTAGTGAGAATTTCCCGTCCAAAATAATATCCGCGCACCCATAGCCAAGTCATTCAGTGTCCTGTATCATAGACATAAGTTTAGCTACAAATAATACTAGTTAGCTAAACTAATTATTGAGTCGCATCAAGATAAACCCAAATTACCATGAGTTATAGGTCTTAGACTCAACCTAGGTTTAGCCCAATCCTAATCAAACTCCAACCCAAATCATGGAGTTTTACTACATTAGCAAACACCAAAAACGAAGCCAATCTACAACCCAAAGAGGGCACATGGCACAAGAAAGAAAGACAACAACCATTCCAAAACAGACCTTAAGGGAAGCACCCAACAATATCCAAATCCAAGGTTAACCTCACAGTAGCATCAGGAACTCACGGCACAAGTGGAATCATAGGATAAAACATCAACAAACCTAACTCCACCACTTATAGATCACAGAACCAATTTATGAAGCAGATCAACCACACATCACAAAAATGCTTATTCTTCCCTATCATTTCTCTGTACACGACAGGGATGCAAAGCTAAGAACAGAGATATAGAAATCATCTATAATCGATCAACAACTGCACGACCAATTTCCTACACAGAAACTGATCCAAAAACCAACCACAAATCTCACCTCAGTGACAGAATAACCCAAGAATAGAACCTGCCTAACCCAATCCATTTCCTACACAAAAACAGAACCCATCCACAACTCAATCTTACGCATGGATCAGTTTGATCAAGAGACATCAAGACTAATTTCCCCTAGCCCAGATCTGAATCCCAAAACCGTATCAAAATCAACAAGATCAAAAGAAGGCAACAACCCACAGAACCGTCACGACCGCAAACAAAACACAACCAGAATCAAGAACCCAAAAACGGTCACCAATCAAAATCGATCAACATCCTTATTCACAGGCCAATATTGAAAACCAAACACTCATATACAAGCTGCCCATACCTGTGCGATCGCCCATAATTGATGAAATCGGGGAGGACCAAACAGTGATAGCGCGAGTCTTGATCCCTAATTTTGCCCTTCTACCAACAAGGCCAGATCGTCGCGTGGAGGGAGGCAAACCCTAGATCTGTGGCGATGCACCTACCGCTCCAATCCAACGAGACCTCTGGGGAAAAGGAAGATCGACGTCTCGCTCCCTTGCCTCCTTGACGAGTTGCTACCAGGAAAGCACCCAGCGGCCGTTTGAGAGGAGGAGACGAGAGGATGAAGAGGAAGAAGATGGTGAAGGCGAAAAGGAGAAGACGGGAAGAGGAGAAGGCGATTTCGGCGGCTTTGCTGTAATTAGGGCTCGAGCAGATTATGAAGAGGATCTAATAAAAGGGTCATTTTATGTTTACCCCCTGTTATTTCAGCCATTCGCACCAAAGCCCCCAGCGCTTGAGTTTATTGCCTTTTAGCCCCTTTAATTTTCCATATTCTAACAACAACAAAGTGTTTAAGTATAAGTAGGAGATTGTAAGATGTGTATACTGAAAGACATTAATTTCTTTATATGAACATCTTCATTTTGAAAAGAGAATCACAACTACACAAGGTGCCTATTTACATTAGTACATGCATGAAGTCTAATTACTTTGCATTGTAGATAACATAGTGTGTGGTGTCACACGGAAGATTATGTTATCAGTTCCTTGCTTAGTATAAATAGAGGCCCATAACCGTGATGGAATTGGACAACCCATCGGGATGGTTGTAGTGTAATTAGGTGTGGTTGGTCAGGATCATAGAATTACATTGTAACGCCCCAAAATTCCCATTTTTAGTTCTTAAAGTCCTTAGAATTATTTAAAAATGGTTTAGAAATATTCTAGATATTTTTAGGGATTTTTAGAATATTTTTATGGAATTTTCCGAGTCCGTTTAGTATTTTAAAAAGGAAGAAAAAAAAAGAAAGGGAGAAAAAAATTGTTTAGGGCAGCAGGGGGTTCGAACCCGCGACCAGCACGAAACCAGGCAAGCGCGCGACCAGCCAGGCTAGGGTATCAAGCACAGCAAAGGGTGGAGAGACATATATTTAAGTTGTGGTTAGGTCAATCCGCCCCATAAATATAAATAGATAAGTTAAGAGAGGAAATTGGATTTTTTGGTTTTCTCTCTTCCTCACCCTAGCCGCGCGACCCTTCCCCTCTCCTTTCTTGGGCGAAACAACACCAAGGCCAAGAGGGCCGGCCAAGGCTCTCCTCCGAGAGATATTCCTATATTCGGGATCCTCGCGACGAGAGGAACGCGTAGGCGCGAAGAATTCTCCGAGATCTCAAGTTTCTCCCGCCGTTCTTGGTTGTAAGTCCAAGATATCAAGGTAAGTACTGCTCGCCTGCAGTAAGAGGCGGTTTTTCCGCGAGAATTTCCTTTAAAAGTTTTAAAAGAGATAGTTTCTTTAGTTTATGATTTTTGGCATGTGATATTAGTTCACTATATGTTTGTATAAGTTGATTAAGCACCCTATATGAGATTAGGGCTAAGAAAAGTTATGAGAAAAGAAAAGAGAAGATAAAGATAAGAAAAGAAAAGGCCAAGGCCTTAAGAAATCCCCAAAAGTCAAGACTTAGGGATTTTAGCACGCAAGGTGCTCGAGAAAATGCCAAGGCATTTACAGATAAGAAAGAAAAGAAAGAAAAGCTATTTTATTTTATAAGGCCAGTACCCGGCGTCCAAGGGCGTCGTTAAATAAATCCAGGTGTCCAATTCCAAGGTCTTGGCCCTGGTAGACCAAGGTCTGCTCTATTAGGATTGGTGGCTCGCTACCCCAACCTTTTAGGGAACGCGCATCAGATGGTACTTACGTCTTCAGTGGATCCAAGTGATTATTATTTTCAAGTATATGCTTTAGCAAAGTTTCTAAAGTTTAAAGAGTTTTCAAAAAGTTAAAGAATAGCTAAAGTTTCAAGTTGAGCCAAGAAAAGTAAATCGAGATTTATTAATGCTTGAGTATGCATGTTTTTTGAGTTATACATGTTCTTAGTTTTCTTTCAAGCATATAAGTATCTCATATGATTTTCATATTGTTCAAAAGCATGTTTGCACATTTCGAGATTTTGTGAGCTAGATAGTACTTACTAAGCTTTTTGCTTACTAGTTGCATTTCCTCTTACTGCAGATAAAGGTAAAGGCAAGCAATTCTGAAGGAAGGCGACGAGGCGGTGCTGAGTAAAGTGTGTGTGGTGGCTGATTTTGGAGAGATCTTTGAGACGAGACAATTTAGTTATTTGAATTACAATGTTATAGTTTATTCAAATTTCAAGTCCTTGCTTTATGGAGTTTAGCGAACATTTAAGCTTTGAATAGTTTTACATGCTCAATTTCTTAGGGTGAAGATTCCATGTCATTTCATTTAGCATATATATCCTTATGATGGCATTGGATGAGTAGAAGTGTGAGTAGTTGGAAATATTGATACTTTGTTAGAAATATAGATGCATGTGCCAAGATAGTATTAATTTCTCTTTGAATCAAGTTTTATTGCTTAAATATGTTTAGAAGAGTTGCATTCACATTTCATAATGCTTTAGCAAGGTTATAGAACATGTATTTGGTGTTATGAATGCATAGGAGTCAAGATTGGTACACACTCTATTGTTAAAGTTCATATAACCTTGAATAGCTTATTTTCTTCCGCAAAAGTCCTAATTACAAGTTTATGGATTCATTTTGATTGGCTAAATTGATTGGAAAACTGGCCTAGAGTATAGAAATGGTGTCATGATTCTATTTGGCTCGAAAGTATAGGTTTGGTGGAGTTTTGAAGCAAGTGCCGAAATCTGAAAATTCTATTTTCAGGCCTATCAGTCGACTGATACAGTATCAGTCGACTGATACCCGAAAGTGGAGTTGGGCGAGGCAAGTTTCAATAAGTTTCATCTTAGGAGTTTTTGAGGAAGAAAGTGTGACATGGTATCATGCATGACTATTAGAGTTAGTATATCATAGATAGATTTAAATTGAGAAGAAAAAAAAAAGATTTCCGCATTCTTTAGTCGTGCATTAGAGATGAGAAGTAGACAGAAGTAACGATCCGTCTAAGGCAGAGAAGGCGGGTCGCTACAGGTGGTATCAGAGCAGTTCCCATTCTCCAGCATCACACACACATCAGCATCAACCTTGCCGTCTTCAAGTAAGAAAGCTTTAAGTTTCAGTTTTTCTATTGCTCCTTTACTTAATTACAGTATAGAGAAATGCTTAAGTACTTACTCATATGTGCATAGAACAAGGAAGCATGTTTAATACCTTAGTACCACGGAATCATGTTTAATCCCTAGAATGGATATTAGAGAAATGCTTAAGTACTTACTTGATTTGCCCAAAAGTAAGTTTTGGGATTATGGCACGCATGGTGCTTGATAAAAGTTTTGAGTAAGACCAAGGTCTTACTAAGCCCTAGAACGAGTTCTAGGATTAAGAAATGAGATAAGAATCAAGACCAAGGTCTTGTTATATCCTAAAGCAAGTTTGGGAACATTACCATTAAGTGTTAAGTTATACATTTGAGGACGTCCTAGAAAGGCCCAAAACGAGGAGCAAGCTCCTAGAGGGCAAGAGGCAACAGAGTCAGTACCCCCACCAAATCTCTTAGACGTGGTGGCTCAGTTACAGAGACAGTTAGCAGAACAACACAAGTTATTGCCACTAGGATGGCTAACCAGCAGGTCGTTATTATTACCTCGCCGGTGGCGAATGTAGTGGCACCAGTTGTGATCGAAGACCCATCGATTACATCTGTAGTCCGGCAAGGGGGGTAAGGCAAGAAGCGTACCTCATTCAGTGGAGAAACTGAAGCCAGGGAACTTCCCAGGCACAAGCAAACCATGGGATGCTTAAGCATGGTTCAAAACGTTGGAAAGAATAGTAGGGCTACTGGACTGGCATGAGGTAGAGAAGATAAAGTGTGCATCTTTCTGCCTTACGGGAGATGCTAGAATATAGTGGAAGAGAGTCAAGGCCAAGAGAAATGTCAGCCAGATGACATGGGCCGACTTCGAGACTGAGTTCTTCGAAGAATACTCTCACATGCAAGTAACCAACAAGCATTATGATGAATTCACGGAGTTCAGACAAGGAGAACTATCCGTGGATGAAGCAGTGAAGATGTTTAAGCGGTTAGCTCATCTGTGCCCAGAGCTAGTTAGCACAGAAAAAGAGATAGTTAGGCTAATGCTCAAGATGTTAAGGCCTGAGATAGCGTTGAAGGGGGGCTAGCGGTGTTAAGAGGCTGCAAACCTCCGAGGAACTAATAAGTAGTGCTTTGATCACTGAGCACTACTTAAACAGTATAAAGGCCACCAGAAAGGTTGAACGATGAAGTTCTTAACAACCTTACCGTCAGGGGAAGTAATGGCCTCTACTGAGAGGCTAAGGGCAGTATCAATCTAGATTTCCAACCGAGAGCTCTACAGTGACTTGTTAGTCCTTGAGATGAAGGATTACGATGTCATTTTAGGAATGGACTTCTTGAGCAAGTATAATGCTTCTATAGACTGCCGCAAGAAAAAGTCAAGTTCACACCAGAAGCAGAACCTTCGGTTGAGTTTATTGGAGACCCAAGGAGAAAGATAAATAGGTTCCTACCTACCTTACAAGCTCAGAGAATGTTAGAGAAGGGGTGCTCTAGTTTCTAGCTCATATAGTGGATGCGAGTCAAGGAGAAGGATTGAAGAGAGAAGAAGTGAGGGTAGTCTGTGACTATCCTGAGGTGTTTCCTGAGGAGTTACCAGGACTCCCTCCTAATCAGGAAATTGAGTTGGCCCCAGGAACCAACCCAATTTCGAAGGCACCTTATCGCATGGCACCAGCAGAACTGGAAGAATTGCAAGAACAATTGCAAGAGCTGCTCGACAAGGGTTTCATCCGCCCTAGTCATTCACCCTGGGGAGCTCCTGTACTTTTCGTCAAGAAGAAGGATGGGTCTATGCGTCTGTGCATAGACTACAGAGCTCTGAACAAGGTAACCATCAAGAACAAGTACCCCCTTCCTAGAATAGATGATTTATTTGATCAACTCAAAGGGGCTACAGTGTTCTCGAAGATAGATCTGCGTTCTGGGTATCATCAGCTAAAGGTTAAAGAAAGTGACATCCCCAGGACGGCCTTCAGGACAAGATACGGCCACTACGAATTTGTAGTAATGCCTTTTGGAGTAACCAATGCTCCAGCAGTCTTCATGGAGCTGATGAACCACATCTTCAGGGAGTATCTCGATAAATTCATCATTGTATTTATTGATGATATTCTCATATACTCACAGACTCCAGAGGACCATGCTACACACTTGAGGATAGTGCTGCAGATCCTTCAGCAGGAGAAGCTCTATGCAAAATTCTCAAAGTGTGAGTTTTGGCTAGATCAGGTGACCTTCCTAGTTCACATTGTATCCAAAGAAGGCATTCAAGTTGATCCAGCCAAGATAGAAGCAGTCAGCAACTGGTGTAGACCCAAGAATGCCAGTGAAATCAGAAGCTTCTTAGGCCTGGCAGGATATTACAGAAAATTTGTGGAGGACTTTTCCAGGATAGCCTCTCCACTCACAGCCTTGACCAGAAAGAACAAGAAGTTTGAATGGTCAGATAAATGCGAGCACAGTTTTCTAGAGCTGAAGAAGAGACTGACCAGTGCTCCCATCCTGACTGTTCCAGAGAGTGACAAGGCCTTTGACATCTACAGTGATGCATCCAAGATGGGCCTTGGAGCTGTCCTCATGCAAGATGGTAAAGTAATAGCATATGCCTCCAGACAGCTCAAGGACTACGAGAAGAATTATCCTACGCATGACCTTGAGCTAGCAGCTGTGGTTTTCGCACTGAAGCTCTGGAGACACTACCTGTATGGAGTGCAGTGCAGAATCTTCACAGACCATCAGAGTTTGAAGTACTTCTTCACTCAGAAGGATCTGAATATGAGGCAGCGCAGGTGGCTAGAGTTGGTCAAAGATTATGACTGTGAAATCCTCTACCACCCAGGTAAAGCTAATAAAGTGGCAGATGCACTGAGCAGAAAATCCTGTGCAGCACTGATGTCCCTATCATCACTGTCTCCACCACTTCAGAAAGAAATAAAAGATTTTGGAGTCGAGGTTATGGTTGGGCAATTTTCTGCATTGACCCTAGAGTCAACCCTGCTTAAAGATATACAAGAAAAGCAAGATCAAGACCCAGAGATCCAGAAGATCAAGCAGGGGATCCAAGAGGCAGAAAATTCAGAGTTTCGAGTATCAGACAGTGGCATCCTCTATTTTGGAGACCGCCTTTGCGTCCCCAATGATGAGGAACTAAGAAAGAATATTCTAGAAGAGGCCCACAGTACCCCATACTCTATGCATCCTGGTTCTACCAAGATGTATCAAGATTTAAAGAAAAGATTCTGGTGGTCTGGACTCAAGCGAGACGTGGCCAGACATATCAGTACCTGCTTGACCTGCCAGAGGGTCAAAGCAGAACACCAGAGACCAGGAGGAGTTCTACAGCCACTTCCCATTCCAGAGTGGAAGTGGGAAGAAATATCCATGGACTTTATCACAGGTCTTCCAAGGACCACCCATGGACACGATGCAATTTGGGTGATAGTGGATAGATTGACCAAGTCTGCCCACTTCCTAGCCATCAAGTTATCGCATTCAGTAGAGCAGTTAGCACAGCTGTACGTGAAGGAAGTAATCAGGCTTCACGGAGTTCCGAAGTCGATCGTTTCTGACAGAGATGGGCGGTTCATCTCCCATTTTTGGAGGTGTGTTCAGGACGCCCTAGGCACCAGACTTCAGTTCAGCACAGCTTTCCATCCCCAGACAGATGGACAAACAGAGAGAGTAAATCAGATTTTAGAAGACATGCTCAGGGCTTGTGCATTGGACTTTAAAGGTAGTTGGTGCAAATTTCTGTGCTTAGCTGAGTTTGCCTACAACAATAGCTATCAGGCCACCATCAGGATGGCACCTTATGAGGCATTATATGGCAGGAAATGTAGATCACCCATATGTTGGCAAGAAGCGGGTGAGAAGAAAGAGATGGAGTCAGGACTAGGCAGTCAGACTGAGCTTATAGATGAGACCGCTCAGGCTATCCAGACGATCCGCCAGAGGATTGAGACCGCCCAGAGTAGACAGAAAAGTTATGCTGACACACGCCGTAGGCCACTTGAATTTCAAGTTGGAGATTCAGTATTTCTCAAGGTCAAGCTAAGTCCTCGCTACATAGGACCCTACAAGATCATAAAGAGGGTGGGTAAGGTAGCATATGAGCTGGACCTACCAGAGGATATGTCAGCTATCCACAGTACCTTTCATGTCTCTATGCTAAAGAAGTGTATTCACGACCCTAGCCAAGTGATTCAGCCTCAGTCAGTACAGATCCAAGAAGATCTTAGTTATGAGAGCAGACCGACACAGATAGTGGACAAGGCAGTTAAAAGATTAAGAAACAAAGAAGTGCCACTAGTGAAGGTCATCTGGCAGAATCAAAAGCATGAAGAGGCTACTTGGGAACGTGAGGACAGCATGAGAGAGAGATATCCAGAATTATTCTAAGTTCGAGGACGAACTTTTCGTAAGGTATGGGGGATTGTAACGCCCCAAAATTCCCATTTTTAGTTCTTAAAGTCCTTAGAATTATTTAAAAATGGTTTAGAAATATTCTAGATATTTTTAGGGATTTTTAGAATATTTTTATGGAATTTTCCGAGTCCGTTTAGTATTTTAAAAAGGAAGAAAAAAAAGAAAGGGAGAAAAAAATCGTTAAGGGCAGCAGGGGGTTCGAACCCGCGACCAGCACGAAACCATGCAAGCGCGCGACCAGCCAGGCTAGGGTATCAAGCACAGCAAAGGGTGGAGAGACATATATTTAAGTTGTGGTTAGGTCAATCCGCCCCATAAGTATAAATAGAAAAGTTAAGAGAGGAAATTAGAATTTTGGTTTTCTCTCTTCCTCACCCTAGCTGCGCGACCCTTCCCCTCTCCTCTCTTGGGCGAAACAACACCAAGGCCAAGAGGGCCGGCCAAGGCTCTCCTCCGAGAGATATTCCTATATTCGGGATCCCCGCGACGAGAGGAATGCGTAGGCGCGAAGAATTCTCCGAGATCTCAAGTTTCTCCCGAACCTCCGACGCCGTTCTTGGTTGTAAGTCCAAGATATCAAGGTAAGTACTGCTCGCCTGCAGTAAGAGGCGGTTTTTCCGCGAGAATTTCCTTTAAAAGTTTTAAAAGAGATAGTTTCTTTAGTTTATGATTTTTGGCATGTGATATTAGTTCACTATATGTTTGTATAAGTTGATTAAGCACCCTATATGAGATTAGGGCTAAGAAAAGTTATGAGAAAAGAAAAGAGAAGATAAAGATAAGAAAAGAAAAGGCCAAGGCCTTAAGAAATCCCCAAAAGTCAAGACTTAGGGATTTTAGCACGCAAGGTGCTCGAGAAAATGCCAAGGCATTTACAGATAAGAAAGAAAAGAAAGAAAATCTATTTTATTTTATAAGGCCAGTACCCGGCGTCCAAGGGCATCGTTAAAGAAATCCAGGTGTCCAATTCCAAGGTCTTGGCCCTGGTAGACCAAGGTCTGCTCTATTAGGATTGGTGGCTCGCTACCCCAACCTTTTAGGGAATGCGCATCAGATGGTACTTACGTCTTCAGTGGATCCANAGGAATGGGGGGCATCCTAAATCCGAGATCACCCATCTCATCTGCTGCACCAGCACCGGCGTAGACATGCCGAGTGCCGACTACTAGATCACCAAGCTCCTCGGCCTCCGCCCCTCCGTAAACCACTTCATGATGTACCAGCAGGGCTGCTTCGCCGTCGGCACCATGCTCCGCCTGGCCAAGGACCTGGCGGAGAATAATCGTGGCACGCGCGTGCTGGTGGTGTGCTCCGAGATCACTACAGTGGCGTTCCGTGGGTCGTCGGAGTCGCACCCCGAGAGCCTGGTGAGTCAGGCTCTGTTTGGGGACGGAGCAGGGGCAGTGATCGTGGGGGCGGACCCGGAACTGGAAACAGAGCGGCCTCTGTTTGAGCTGGTGTTGGCGAGCCAGACGATCCTGCCGGACTCGGAGGGGGCCATCCACGGGCACCTTCGGGAGGCGGGGCTCATCATCCACCTACTCAAGGACGTGCTGGGGCTCATCTCCAAGAACATATAGAAGAGCCTGGTGGAGGCGTTCGCGCCGCTAGGGATCGACGACTGGAACTCCGTTTTCTGGATTGCCCCAATCGATTACGACACTATTATCCCAATATGACAGACAATATGAATCTTATACATATACAATATGACCTCCATACATATCTCATCTAACAAGATAGTAACTAAATAGTGAATAAAGAGAAATAAACATCCATCGCCACTAATATAAATGTACCATTGTAAAATCAGACTCCAAATGCCCTCTGGGCAGACCGACATCGCATATATATAAAACCATAACATGTGTGATGGGTTCACAAAACATATATCAAATAAAAGTACACCCCAACCATGATAAAAAAAAAGGGAACAAAACGAAAACACTACGAGATCTGTGGGACTAGCTACTTGGCTCTCCTGGCGACGTCATCCTAAAAGGAAAAACAAGCAAACGATTATGAGTCTAGGAGGACTCCGCGGATATATAAATAGATAGATATGCATCACAGTACAAAGGTCATACAATAGCAGCACAGAAGTAAGCAGATACAGTCTCCAAAGGAAAATCAGAATATATGATCGGTACATTACATGCAAACATATACCCATATCAAACTCATCTGCGGGGTATGAAGGTCATAAATCTCCGAACCTGAATGGTCACTAGACCATAAGCAAATAAAATACCTTCTGCGTGTGCATGTCATCCAAATGTAGCAATCATAGTTCAAACAAGTGCAGCAAATATAAACAAATACAATCTATGCAATCGTGAACATGATACAATGACATGGTCAATCCTGACGCCGGTCAGCTACCGTCACCGATCATGGGTGAAGTCATGTGGGTAAGACTATAACAACTGTGCACACTCTGTCATTACTGCTCCCAAGTGATCGAGTGGACAGGATGCTAGCGGAGGGCACCCTCCTACCCCAAGTCATATGGGGGAGCACCACTCTCATCTCTTCGTATCACTGGAAAGATGAGGGATCTCTGTCTGCTACCACGCTGCGAATATCACTACCCATGAGCGGCCGAGCAGAGCCTTAACAGGGCAACTGCACACACTCTCCTGATAGTACCACTAATCCATGAGTGGCAGTGTGTGTAGATCCTGATGTGACCGACAACCCGTTTCAACCACAAGGGAGACAAGGGTTACCAGTTATGTACTAATGCAAAGATGGTGCATGACGCTAACCCTCATCAAACAAACCTCAAATGACATATACAGGTCTGAAGTATATTTCACGACATACAAATAACCTACTAGGTATACAATAATGTTAGACATCGATAAACGTGTGTATTCTCTAAAATCAGAGTATCGAGGATAGAGACTGTATGAAAAATAAATTTGAGCATGTCAAGCAGTTAGTATCAAACAAGATAAATAAAGGTAGATAAAGGTACATCCTAATAATATCCATAAAAGAAACCATGGATAGAAATCTGAAATATTTACAGAGATAAATCAGAATGTACCCGCTTCCAATGTATAATCCGTAAACGAAGAGAATTCTCCGTCCAAATATCCGCAATAAATAATCAAGTCAGTGTCCTGTATCAAATGACATATGTAAAATAGCTATTTACACAATAGTGATTAGTTAAACTAATCCCTAAACTGTGTTAAGATTAATCTAATTCTCATATTCCATTTAATTACATCTAATTAAATAATAATTTCTCATGTATCCCAACGTATCATAACCAAAATAGAGAAATGGTATACCATAACTTTCCTAAACAGAACGCCTTTAATGTTGCTCACGGCAACAATCCAACATAAAATAATAGTCAAACTATTAACCCAAAATTAGGAAAAAAAACCCCAAAGTCTACAATTACTATAATGCCACACCTGGTCCACGACATCACATACCACTCTCACCCGCTGCCAGATCAGATTCCAAACATCTCCAAAACACAAACCAACTCCAACCCATGCCCAAAACAGAGAAGCATTAGGTAATCAAACCTACATCATGATTATCCCTAAATATGAAGCTTACGGCGCAATCGAAAGCTCAACCAAAATCATCACAAGGCCGAACAAGATACCTAAATCGTAAAACCGATTCGATCCAAACAATCCGCTATTAAGAATAACCATCCAACAACAAAAAAACCATTCCCTGTCCTCCGATCAAAACTCACAACATGAACAACTTCTCCGAGATCGATTCATTATCTAACAACCCTTACCTGATTAGGAACCCACGCCTGCGCTTTCCGATTTGACGATCCTAGCCATCGGGAAAACGCTCAGCAACTCCACCTTCCAAGAATCCCCAACTAGGAACTGCGATAAGTAAGAAAATTTAGGGTTGGCACGCAACCTAATGTGATGAATGAAATCTGCGCCTGATGGAGAAGAGCAAAGAATCCTCCGGCGTCTACGCAAGAAGAGAAGAAGGCGATTGGAGATGCTCGCGTGGGTTTGGGCAGGGGAGACGACGACGTTCGTGAAGAGAAGAGGAGAAGAATTGCAAAATAAGTGGAGGCATAGGAGAAGCAACGACAAAATAAGTGGAGGCATATTTACAAATAAACCCCTTCATGTTACATATTTACAGTTCACCCCCTTAAGATTGCTTTTTAGCACTTTAGCCCTTGAATTTTACTGTATTTAACAGTAGGAGGCGCAACCAAGCTTTGAAATTCTTAAAAGAAAGGTTATAGAAGCTCCAATATTACAAATACTAGATTTTGATAAAGTTTTTGAAGTGGATTGTGATGCTTCAAATGTTGGAATTGGTGGTGTTCTTGGCCAAGAAGATAAGCTCATTGTTTTCTTAGTGAAATGTTGAATTATTCTCGATGTAATTATTCTACATATGACAAAGAGTTCTTTGTCATATTCGAGCATTAGATCATTGACAATATTATCTCCTACACAAGGATTTTGTTCTTTTCTCTAATCCTGAAACTATGAAGTAATTGAACACCCAACAAATATTGAACCCCCATCAAGCCAAATGGGTTGAGTTTCTACAAACCTTCAACTTTATTATCAAGTACAAGTCTGATGTTCTTAATCATGTGGCGGACGCCCTTAGCTGATGACCTCTTTCTTGTCTATTTTCCAATTAAAAATAATTGGTTTTGAGATGGTCAAAGATATCTACAAGAATGATCCTTATTTCAGTAAAATTTGGGAAGAATGCTTGAAAGCTTCATTCAAACTCTTTTTAATTCATGATAGATTTCTCTTCAAAGATAAATATTTATGTATTCTAAATTGTTCCCTAAGGCATGCAATCATCAATGAAACTTATAGTGGAGGTCTCGTTGGATATTTTGGTTGAGACAAGACTCCTATACTTATTTAGGAAATTTTTTATTGGCCAAGAATGGACTGAGATGTCAAAAAATGCATCGAAAGGTGCAAAAATTGTCATATGCCCAAGAGTTATGGACAAAACACCAGGTTATGCATGCCATTACTAGTACCAACAAGCCCTTGGGAAGACTTATGTATGGACTTTGTTGTTGGATTGCCTCGCACTCAAAGAAACAAGATTCAGACTTGGTGGTTGTCGATCGATTCTTCAAAATAACGCATTTTGTTCCCTGCACCAAAACCTTAGATGCTGCTCATGTAGTTGATCTTTATTTCAAACAAATTGTAAAACTTTATGGTATTGCAAAGACCATCACATCTGACTATGATTCAAAGTTTGAGTCATTTTTGGCTCACACTTTGGTGAAAGTTGGGAAATCAACTCCAATATAGTTCCTCTTACCATCCTCAAGCTGATGGACAAACAGAGGTAGTGAATAGAAGTTTGGGAAATCTTCTAAGAAGTTTAGTTGGCAAAAATCCTCACCAATGGGATGTGGTTTTGGCTCAAGCAGAATTTGTTTATAATCGGTCCACTATTCAAACTACTGGTCGAAGTCCATTTGAGGTTGTATATGGTAATAATCCCATCACTCCATTGGATTTGACTCTCATTCCTATTAATCATCATTTCAGTGGCAATGGAGAAGAACACAGTACATTGAAAAATTACACGACCAAGTTCAACAAGAAATTGTTAAGCATAATGGGAAATATCGACAAAATATGAATAGCATTGGAAGTCATCAGTTTTCAAAGAGGTTTGGTCTAGGTTCAGGAGATTTGGTTTGGGTTCATTTGTGAAAGGAACGCTTTCATCATGGTCGTCGTGAAAAACTGAAGCTTAGAGCTGATGATCCTTTTAGGATCTTGAAGAAGATTGATGATAATACTTACAAGATCGAGTTATCCCGTGATTATGGTGTATCTTCAACTTTCAATATTGCTAACCTTTTCTCTAATATTGCTAATGAACCTAATCTTAATTCGAGGATGAATCATTTCTAACCAAGGGAGACTGACGTTGAAACATTGCTAGAAGTCATCTCAGATTTTAGTAACAAGTTCCAAGATTAATCTACTTTTATTGGGAATGAATTACATAGCAAATTATATATCAATAAAAGCCACAGATGTCTACTTTCCAATGAAAAAAATGGTGCTAAAAACTAATATTCTCACAAAAAGTTATAATCATTTTAATTGAAGTCTATTAGGCCAAAAATATTACTCGGGAAGGATATATTGCTCGGAAAAGATTTCCCAAAAAAATATTGTTCTGGAAAGACATATTGCTCAGGAATGATATATTACTCGGGAAAGATATATTGCTCAGGAAAGATTACCCAGGAAGTATATATTGCTCGGGAATTGGAAAGAGTCAATTTACGTTTTGGGTATTGTTGATGATATTCTTGGAACTTTGAGAGGTTGATGAGCCTTTAATACCTCTGTGTACTTTTTCATTATTAACTCTTATTCTCATGGCTTAGGAAATGTAAACCTTGTTTAAAGAGGTCTTAGAAAATATAAACCACTTTTAATGCATTTTGACTCATATTAAAGGTTTGTTCCAAGTCTCGCCTATAAAGGCTCAACTTTGTATTGTTGAGAGAGGAGATTTTTTTAGATTAAAATATATTTATAGGCTCAACTTTGTATTGTTGAGAGAGGAGATTTTTTTAGATTAAAATATATTCGAGCTTTTAAACTTGTTAGAGGATTTATCTTCTTGTTATTTCTCTAAACTCTTAGTGGATTTCTAAGAGTGGTGAGGATTGAGTGAGCCTTGTGTTTTCATGTGTAATTAATTATTGAAAAAAAAGTTTAACTTAAAAATTATTTTTCAAAAATTCTCTTTAAGTTAAATATTTTTAAAATTTTTACTTGAACATATTTCTCTTAACTTGAAAATCCTTACAAAATATTTTCTTAAAAATATTTTTTATAACTTGAAAAATCTTGTTTCAAAATATTTTTTTGAAAACTACTTTGAAAAGTTATTTTCCAATTTTAAAATATTTTTGAAAATTCCAAATTAAAATATTTAACAATTCTTTTTTGGAAAATTCATTTTCTAACTTTAAATATTTCTGAAAGTCTACTTGAAAAACTTAGTTTTTAAAATTCAAAAGTTTTTTTTTCACATAATATTCATTGAGTTCATTGAGTATTTATGAAAAATATTTTGGATTACTTGAAAAATAATAAGATTTCTGAAAATATTCTATGTGCTTGAAAAAGTCTAAGTATTTCCAAATCTTTCTGTGGATTTAACTACTCATTCAAAATTATTTCTACAACTTACAATTTTTTTCATTTTGGAAATATTTTTTGAATTTCCCTAACTAATAAGTAATTTTTGGGATATTCAGTTTATTTTTTATATATGTTAAAAGGGGAGAGTATAAAGGTTAAAAGTTAAGCTTTGTGTTTTGAAAAAGTTAAGTGTTTTTAAAATATCTCAAGACATTAATTTCAGGGGAAAATAGATTAAGTTGAGGGAGGTGTATTTGAAAATTATTTTATATTAACTTTTTGAATAGCTTTATTTTCTCTTAACTTTGAACCGGATTCCCATAATAAAAAAGAGGGAGATTATTAATGTAGAGAGTACTAGACAATTGAATCTGATTTTGATAATGATAAAGGATTCAAAGTTAAGTTTTGTTGTGATCTAACATGATTGATCATGTGTGCAGCAAATCAGATGAAAGTCTTAGTAGATCATGTTGATTGAATTAATAGGCAAGGGAATTGTCCTAGTAGATCAGCTAGACCGGATAATAGGCAAAAAAAACTTAGCAAATCGAGGACATCAAATGGGAAGTTTAACCAGGTCAATGGGTCAGATGTCTAGTAGGAACACTACAAGAAAAAAACCTAATACACAACTGATCCTGTCGACAAGCGAAGATCGGTTCTCACTCGGCTGACTCGGTCTGACCAAGACAACCCGGTTTGCTATAGCACGGGGGGTCGGGCTCGGGCTTAATCAAAAGTCAGATACCACTCACTCGGATCGGATCGGAATGGGGCACTCAAAGTGGAGTTAAGGTTGCAAAATGACAGTGATCCCTTCTTTGGAGCCCCAAGGGGGGTTTATATAGGGGAGGAGAAGCTCTCTGCCTTGTCAGAACTGTCATGTCTCGGTTGACATGATCGGATGGCAGACTGAACTAATGGCAGCCTTAACTGTTCTGTGAGACTGCCACAGCCGCCTGACAGTCTGTCCAGGTTGTCCTCTCTGACCCCATTAATGTTGGCAGCTCTGTCAGGTCATGATTATGTCAAAAATCCTCTTCTGACAATGGGGAGATTTGGATGATCTTTACTGCTGCTTCGACCCTTCACTCTGGGGCGGCCACCCTGGGTCTGTCACTCTGGATCGGCCATCCTGGGTCGATCACCCTGGGTCAGCCACCCTGGGTTTGTCATTCTGGGTCGGCCACCCTGGGTCTGTCACTCTGGGTCGGCCACCCTGGGTCTGTCACTCTGGGTCGGCCACCCTGGGTCGGCCACCCTGGGTCTGTCACTCTGGGTCGGCCACCCTGGATCGGCCACTCTGGGTCGGTCACTCTGGGTCGACCACTCTAGGTCGGCCACCCTGGGTCTGTTACTCCGGGTGACCCCGATCGGGAGACCCCTCCTGGGAGGCCTATTGCTTACCGAACACTCATGAAGAGATCCGACAAAACGCTTCTGCTTTATCCCGACCGGTGATCCCCGACCACTAAAGTTCTCGACCGGGTACGTCTGCTCGGGTGCCACTGATTGGGCCCCGTCTCAAGTTGCTTTGAATCCTGATCCTCTTAGGCAGATCAGTATCTAGCGCACTAATCCGATACTGAACCCGACCCACTTTGTCTGACCCAGACCCAATCTGACCGGGCCCCTAATCAGCTCCAAAAACTTACCCGACTGGATCACAAGCCTCCCCTTCAAGTCTAGTCGAAGGAGACGTCAAGTCCGACTGACTAGGCTGCTTGCCCGGTCGGATAAACCCTACTTTCGCACCCCCTGACCCTCATTACGGCCTCAAGATCTTTATCCTTAAATGTCGAGTCCCCTGTTAAGTCAACCATCAATGCATCTGCCACGCGTTTATCTCCCCAGATCACATATCTCCCCTTCAAGTCTAGTCGAAGGAGGCACGAGTCTGACTGACTAGACTAAATCTTGTGGTTTGACTTATTCCACCCATACTTTCCATCCTGGAATTAGGTTGGAATGGATCTTCTTTGATAGAAGAATAACCAATCAGAAGTTACGGGTTGGATTTTACCCAATTAATCAGTATTTCATCCCTCGGAATGTCGCTGCTAGAGTATTTAGTTATGTCAAGCAAGCAATTGGATCGTGTTGGACGAGTGACAAATCTGTGTATGGAAAACAACTAAACATTTTTGCCGAACCAAGCAAATGGTTGTGGGTGCCACGCATGTGGCATAGAGCCAAGTAAACAACTGAGCAATGGTTGAGTAGGCAAGAAACTGAGTAGAGTGACTAATTGCCTGGCAGGTGGCAGAGCCAAATGACGGAGTGCCGAGCAGATGGCATAGCAGAGTGGCAGAGTGCCAAGCTGAGTGGTTGAGTAGCTGAGTGCCGAGCAGAGCGGCTGAGTAGCTGAGTGCCGAGCAGAACGGCTGAATAGCTGAGTGTCAAGCTGGCTGGCAAAGTACCAAGCAGGCGACTAAGTGGCTAAGTAGCTGAGTGCCGAGCAGAACGGCTGAGTGCCGAGCAGAGCGGATGAGTGCTGAGCAGAGTGGCGAATAGCTGAGTGCCGAGCAGAGCAGTTGAGTGTCGAGCAAAGTGGCTGAGTGCCAAGCAGAGCGGCTGGGTGCCGAGCAGAGCGGCTGAGTGGCTGAGGCGTGTGAGCAATCACCTTTATAATTAACTTGCTGAAGAGCAAGTGTCTCAATGCTGCTCGGGAGACCATAATGGAGCATGGGCAGCCACGTCCGGTCTGCCGCGAGGTCGGTGGTTGTGTGGGAGCATGCCCAATTGTAATTTGCAAGAGCGGGAGTCTGGACACCATCTGACTTACCCTGACCGAGCGTGGAGCGACATGCTAGGCCGGGTCCGATTGAACGTGGAGCGCCACGCTCGATCGGCGCCGAGTCCTGTGGGTGCGTGGGAGCATGCCCACTTATAACTTGTAAGAGCAAGAGTCTGGACACCGTTTGGCTTAGCCTGACCGAGCATGGAGCGCCATGCCAGGCCGGGCCCGACCGAACGTAGAGTTCCACGCTCGATCGGCGCCGAGTCCGATGGGTGCGTGGGAGCATACCCACTTATAACTTGCGAGAGCAAGAGTCTGGACACCGTCTGGCTTACCCTGACCGAACGTGGAGTGCTACGCCTGACCGGGTCCGACCGAACGTGGAGCGTCACGCGCGATCGGCGCCGAGTCCGGTGGGTGCGTGGGAGCATGCCCACTTATAACTTGCAAGAGCAAGAGTCTGGACACCGTCTGGCTTACCCTGACCGAACGTGGAGTGCCACGCCCGACCGGGCCCGACCGAACGTCGAGCACCACGCACGATCGGCGCTGGGTCCGGTGGGTGCGTTGGAGCATGCCCACTTATAACTTGCAAGAGCAAGAGTCTGGACACCGTCTGGCTTACCTTGACCGAACGTGGAGTGCCACGCCCGACCGGGCCCGACCGAACGTGGAGCGCCACGCGTGATCGGCGCCGAGTCCGGTGGGTGCGTGGGAGCATGCCCACTTATAACTTCCAAGAGCAAGAGTCTGGATACTGTCTGGCTTACCTTGACCAAACGTGGAGTGCCACGCCCGACCGGGCCCGATCGAACGTGGAGCGCCACGCACGATTGGCGCCGAGTCCGGTGGGTGCATGGCAGCATACCCACTTATAACTTGCGAGAATAAGAGTCTGGACCCCGTCTGGCTTACCCTAACCGAACGTGGAGTGCCACGCCCGACCGGGCCCGACCGAATGTGGAGCGCCACACGCGATCGGCGCCGAGTCCGGTGGGTGCGTGGGAGCATGCCCACTTATAACTTGCAAGAGCAAGAGTCTGGACACCATCTGGCTTACCCTGACCGAACGTGGAGTGCCACGCTCGACCGGGCCCGACCGAACCTGGAGCGCCACGCGCGATCGGCGCCGAGTCCGGTGGGTGCGTGGGAGCATGCCCACTTATAACTTGCAAGAGCAAGAGTCTGGACACCATCTGGCTTACCCTGCCGAATGTGGAGCGCCACGCCCGACCGGGTCCTACTGAACGTGGAGTGCCACGCTTGGCCGGCGCCGAGTCCGGTGGGTGCATGGGGGCATGCCCACTTATAACCTGCAAGAGCTGCCTTTTAGATGCCTTGAGTTTCACTATCATGTTCACGTGATACAATTACAAGGATCACTCAACTCAACTTTCCTCACGATACAATTTTAAGTGTGTTGCACTCCAAGGCCTTCTCAGCGTCTTTCCTTGGGCATCTTACAAATACTAGGCTCCCGTCCCCAACTTCTCGATCACCAGGAAGAGTTCTCCCCATTGGGGGCTTCAGCTTGCTCACCTCCCCGACCAGCTTGACTCTCTTCCATACACGGTCGCCGACCTGGAAACTCCAGGGTATAACCTCTGGATTGTATCTTCGCTGCATCCTTTGCCGGTAAGTAGTCGTTCGGACCTATGCCCGATCTTGAATTTCCTCGATCAAATCCAGCTCTAGACATATCTTCGCCTGCCACAACAGTAGATTTGCCCTCGTCCTCTTCGATCAGCGAGGAACTCCGACAACTCACGATTGCCGAGCCTGCGAAGGAGTAGGCTCCTTCACTGGCGGTGCCTCCAGTCGTCGAGCAAGGGCTCGAGGTGTCCAAATCGGTTGGATTTCGGCCCTGCCGAAAGAAAGTGTTTCGTTAGAGCTAATCATTTCCTAGTTGAGGTTGTTGACAATACTCTTTTCCACTATGATGTGAGCATATCGCCGGAATCATTATCTAGAGTCACCAATAGGAAAATTATCTCCGATCATGTCAAGTTGAGCAAGGATAACGCCTTGGGAATGCGAATGCCAGCATATGATGGAAGGAAGGGCCTATACACGACCAATGCTTTTTCCTTTTGAGACAAAGGTGTTCTGTCGAACCAGCGTTGAGCGGGCCTTGCCAGGGTGGTCAGGAACGCTCGGCACTTAATACCATCCATGTATTGATACAACAAAGCTGTATTCTCAAACTTCACCAGGTGTTCCTTTGGATCTGTTGCTCTTTCATATTCTGGAATGGACAAGAGACGGAAATGCTTGGGGACTAGCTCTTGCAGAACTTGTCTGGAGAAGGGGAACCCGGAATGGTCAGTCGGGGCTTGGCTGATAGAGGTCTTCCCTTTGTTGATTCTTGCTTGGCTGGAAGAGACTTCCACTGGGTCTGACTGTCCCGCACCCTCAGACGGGTCGAAGAGCGCTTGATGGAAGTAGGGGCTTTCACCCAGAAGAACTCTTACTTCTGTGCCAACGCGAGCTGCTGGCTCGGAAGGACCCTCCTGAGTCGGGCGAGCGGCAGTCTTCTGCTCTGCTGTCAATTTCTGCGCTTTAGCGGCTATCCGCAGATCAAGGTCTTCTTGTGAGAGAGTAACAGTCACCCTGTTGGAGTCGCTCATCTTCGTCTTTCGATCAGGCAGATTCTCACAGACGGCGCCAAATTTGATCCTGTCGACAAGCGAAGATTGGTTCTCACTCGGCTGACTCGGTCTGACCAAGACGACCTGGTCTGCTGTAGCACGGGGGGTCGGGCTTGGGCTTAATCACAGGTCAGATACCACTCACTCGGGTCGGACCAAAGTGGGAGCACAAAATGTGGAGTTGAGGTTGCAAAATGATAGCAATCCCTTTTTCGGAGCCCAAAGGGGGGTTTATATAGGGGAGGGGAAGCTCTCTGCCTTGTCAGAGCTGTCATGTCTCATTAAGGAATGGTCAGTTGACAGACTGAGCCTGTGGCAGCTTTATTAGCGCTGTGAGACTGCCACAGCCGCCTGATACCCTGCCTAAACTGCCTCTTCTAATTCTCATTTACATTCGGCGGCTCTGTCAGGCGACTCTATCAGGTGATGATTATGTCAGAGGTTTGCTACATTATTACTAAGAGGTGGTCTGTAATTAGGGGTGTGCATTCGGTCAAAACTGAACCGACCGAACCGAATAAATCGAAAACTGAATTAACCGATTTTTTTTGGAACCGACCAAACCGACCGAATTTTCTACAAAAACCGAACTTACCGAACCGATTTTTTTCGGTTAATTCGATTTTTGACCGAATTAACTGAAACTTTAAATTTAATTTGATTTTTAATTAAAATAATCAGATTTTATTTAATTAATTATATTTTTAAATAAAAAATAATTAAATTTATATTTTTATTTGGTCTATTCGGTTTAACCGAATTATAAAATTCAAAACCGAAACCGAACCGATTTAACCGAAAACCCGAAAATCGAATTAACCGAACTGAATTTCAAAATTCGATCGGTTCGGTTCGGTTAATTCGGTTTTTCCGAAATTTTGCTCACCCCTATCTGTAATTATTCGGTCGGCTCGCTCTGACTCACAGGCTGAGTCGGTCGGGCAAGCTTGGATCCTAAGCCTCACCTCATGGGGTGAACTCAAGGCGTTCGGCTAGAGACACTGACCCCGAGTGGCTGACCTCGGGTGACTGATCCCGAGTGGGCAGCCGACCTCGGGTGACCAACCCCGAGCGACCGACCTCGGGTGACTGACCCCGAGTGACCGACTTCGGGTGACCGACCCCGAGTATCTGAACTTGAACCAGGGCCTGACCTGCCTCGACCTCCTCTCTTCCCGCTAAGACTCAGGCCCGGCCCATGGGGCCGAGGAAATCCCGGCTTACCCTTCCTTGACCTGGGTCAGGCTCGATTGAACCCGACCGGGCCTCCAATCCTCCTCAAGAAACCACTTGCCCGGATCAACAACATTTAAAAGACAATGCTTTTTTAAAAAAGTGTTGTCTTTTTTTCAATGTTCTAAATGGTGGTTAAGGTGGCCGCCTAAGCGGGAGGCGGATAATTCACCTTCTTCCGCCACCATGGGGCCCGAACACATCACCCCGGCTTGGCAACAGGCTCGGAGGTGTCGCCCGAACGGACTCAAAAACTTTGCTTGGATCCTACGACGCATCCGAGCTCGTAGGGTAAGATGTAAGTTTATTTTATATATTGAAATTTTAATATATGGCAGCTTCTGAGCAGCTTATTCTTTAGGGTAAGATGTAAGTTACCCTAATACTTTAGGGTAAGCTGTGAGCTAGGATTAATATTTTAATCCGCTTCTGTGCAGCTTATTCTATATAGTCTTTTTTATTTTTTTTAATATTAGGGAATTTAATATTTGGCACTGATCAAGATTTTTTTTGGGATTTACAAAGGGTATCCAGATTTGTACCCGACTAATTCACTTAGCTGATCGACCCTATCCCACAGCCTTCAATGAGAGTCTCTACCGGTCAACGAGGGTAAATCGCGGGACGGAGACACGTGGCGATTTCACCACTGATGATATCGGTATCCGATGGTCCGATCATGTAGCAACCTGTAATGATTTTTTTCGTCAACATATTGCGCGCTCTATCAGGGAGGAATTAAACCTGAGAAGTAAGAGATCACTCAAGTGATCAAGATTTGAAATATGTGCTGGTGGCTTATTAATAATGGGTAACATAGTAAAGGTATGTATGGTGTAAGTTTCTTCTAATTCTTATTGTATAACAATTTATAATGAGATTTGATGACTTAGAGCATAAATTATAAATCACAGCTTCATTGTGTTTAGAACTCTATTATTGCAGCATTGATTGTAGGATATATATATTTTTTTCATAGTGTTTAGGTTTCTATTCTTGTACATTTTGCAAGTTCTAGAAGGTTATTTTCCTATCTTCTTTTTCTTTCTTTCTTTCTTTCCATTTTTGTGATGAAGAAACCTTGCTCGATCATGCCATCTGCAAATGCTTAAGAAGATTGCAAATTTTCTATAACAGCTATTGAGGGATGGATGTTGTTAGTATCTGGAGTTTATGAAGAAGCATAGGAAGATGATCTTCGTAATGCCTTCCATTAATTTGGTCAAGTCAAAAATTTACATTTAAATCATAACCGCACCACTGGTTTCGTAAAGGTAAGTACAATCATATCTATCAATTAGTATTGTGACTAGGATTGCTTAGTAGTCTCATTCTACCATGTTATAGATATATTAGAGAACAATTTGAAAGGCTAATAGATTAGTTGGTACATTTTCAGAGAATTCTCTAATATTTATGTGAATGACATAACTTATATGTTGCATTTACTAGTTGATAATTCCTTCCGTTCTTTTATATTTAAATATATTTTTGAAATCTTTATAGTTTAATAAGGTTGTTAAATACGACACTTTGGAATCCTGTCCGAAATTTTTTTCGAAAGTTAGTAGATAAATTTTAGGATTTTAGAGACTAGGACGAAGTTTAAGGGATTTTAGGGTTGGTTTAGCTGGAATTGGAAGGGCTTAAGGGTTAAATGGCCTAAATTAGGGGTGCGGATGCATGAACCAATTTGTGAGGGGCAATTTGCAAGACGTGCATCCCTTTATATTCCTTTCTCTTCTGATCTCTCCGCCGAGAACACTCTTTCCCTGATCGAGCGCTGAGTCCACTCTTCTCCTTGCGATCGAGTCGACGCCGAAGCTTCGTCCTTCGTCTCCTTCTTCTTCTTCTTCTTCTTCTTCTTCTTCTTCTCTAGGAAGAGAGGGTGGTTGTAGCTGCCGGTTAAGGGTTCAAACTAGATTCGCTCTTCGATCTCCCATTCTCGCATCAGATCGGGGCAGAGAAGCGGCGCGAGAGAACCTCAGCTCACCTCTGGTCTTTTGGCGAAGAGGGTTTTCATTGGAGCTACAAGGACAGAACTGGGATATGTGCTTGGGCGGGCGTCTCCCTTCTCGTCGGTGGCTGATCCGCCGGAATCGGAAGAGAGGTTCTTGCCGACGATCGATGAGGTAAGGCTATTTACTTTAGGTTTTGTGTCTTGGATCTGCGTTTAAATTGGGAATCTGAGGGATTGAGCACTGATCGGTTTTTGGGATAAGATCTTGATGTTTGATTGCATTCCTAATCTATGCCAGAATTAAGCATAATAGATTAAGATCTGTAAATTTAGTTCTTGGTGTAATTTCAGTTTGGAATGCTAGCTTGGATTATTGTTGGGTATCACAGATTGAATTGTAGCTTTGGATAGGAAATTGATTGTTGTTCAGATTTGGGTGGGATTGCCCTGTCTGAAATTGGAATTCAATTCTGTACATGATCTGTGTTTGGATGGTTACGTTTTAGATCTTGGATTCTTGTTGTTCTGGGTTCAGCTTTGATTTTTGTTTTCCTTCTTGGCCATGAGTTATTTCTTGGATCATTGGTCTTGCTCTTAGTTGTCGTGAGCTGGTTGGGAAGTTGGATTTGAGTCCCTGTTCTTGTGTAGGATGTTGCCATGTGCAACTTATGTAATGGGGTTTTAAATGGGAATAAATGATCAGTGGGTTGCTCATTCGGTTTGTGTTGTAGTCTTATTGGTTTTGGATTATGGAGCTTGAAGATTTGATCCAAACTTGGGTCGTGAGCTACCTTTAACATTAGGGATTAATGTTGGACCTTGGAGTTGCTTGATCATAATTAGGTTTAGGTTTAGTTTCATAGGTTAACTATCCCTCCTACGATTAGGATGGGAATGCTAAAATTAAGTAATGGATTAAACCTAATGACGATTATTGGGATTGACTTGGAGGGTAATCAATAGTTAAGGCAAATTTTAATTGGATTTAGAATTGCCTAATTGTGTGGTTAGGGTCGCCGTGAACTACACTTTGGTTTAAGTTTGGGTTAAACCTAAACTAGATTGCGGTTTGGTTTAAATAGGAAATGATTACTAATTAAGACTTATTAGTGATCATTATCTTAGAAGGATTTTTCATTACGCTTGTAGTATGTTTTAGCTAAATATCTTTTGTTGTGATAGCTAAAACTATGCCTATGATACATGATATTGATTTGATTATTTCGTTACGAATTATTTCGATGGAGGTTTCTCTGCATTACAAGCACCTACATTGGAGACGGGTACCTTTGACTTTATCTTTGCAGATATTGTCATTATATGCATGGTTTATTATGTATAGCAATAGGTTTATACCTTTATCTGCCGTTTGTTATCTCTGCTTAATATTGTTATTTGATCTTTGAGATGATCATCATTTATTTTTATACGGTCTCGATACTTGATATTCTTGCTCTGTAGAATATACATATATGCATAGGAGTAGTGGTATGCCACCTCATGCCTAACATTGGTTGATCACTAGTTATACTTTGCATGTACACCTAGTAGTTTATTTTGTAGTTCATGATTCAGACTTATACATGACATATAGTTCTTTGGAGAACTATTAGGTGGGTGTTGCATATGTTAGTGTCATGCACCATCCTTGCACGGTTGCATAGCTGGTGACCCTTGGCTCCCTTGTGGTTGAGACGGGTCGTCAGTCATACAGGACCTGACCACATGATCACTCAGGGGTTAGTGTTATCGGAATGTGGCTAGTTTTGCTCCGTTCTACTCCACTCAACCGCTCATGGGTTAGTAGTTATCGAAGCGTGGTAGCAGGCGGGGATCCCTCAGTTGTGTGATACGAGGAGATGAGAGCGGAGTTGTCCCATATGACATGGGGTAGGAGTGTTATCTTCGACTGCATCCTGTCCACTCGGCCACTCCGGAGAAGTGGCAGTGGCAGTGGCGTCGGAGTGCGTACAGTTGTCATAGTCCTACCAACTCAGTCGTTTACATATGACATGTTACGGTAGTTGAATTGGCGTCAAGAGTGACACATGACACTGCATCATATGCATATGATGCATGGGATTGCAATTGATTGTGTTTACTGCATTTGATTTAGTTATGATTACTGGACTTTGATGAAATGCACATTCAGGAGCTATTTTGCATTTGGTTTGGTGACTTTGTATCGCTCGTGACTACGATCTTATATGACCTACTTCCCCGCAGGGTATATATCATACATTCAATATTTTAGTTATGTATATTTTGTTATTCCTAGAAAATTGTATCCGTTTGTTTCTCACAGAGTTCACCTAAACCCACTCCCATTTGCTTATTATTCCATTTCAGGATGATATTGCCAGGAGAGCCGAGCAGCCGGTCCTTTTTTTTTCATTTTTTTCGTTCGCTGCGCACTTTTCTCTCTTAGTGAATGTTTCTATTTTCTATCCATATTCATTTCGTGGACTTGTTTGTGATACGATTTTACGTGTTGTTGAGTTTAATTGCCCAGAGGGCTTTTGGCTTTGAGTTTTGATCGTAGACGTGAGGTATACAACTTTTACTATATATATTGCTTGTTTGTTTTTCTATGCTATATATTTTTTGACCGTGTTGGCTGAGGTATGTGTAACGACATGGTCCCTCAACCCATTGACGGCCAAATCAACATTTGGCGGCCCAATAACCTGGCCTCTCGGCCCAACAACTTGGCGGCCAAATCAACATTTGGCGACCCAACTATGTCGTCGATCAACAACCGATGTCGACGACCAACAACCGTGTCGTTACTCACTAGGTCTTTCCACCCCTGGCCAGTGGATTTTTGCCTTCCTCAGGATTCGAACTCTAGACCTCCAGGATAAGTACTAGAGTTTATGAATCCTGATACCAATTGAACTACAGCTCAATTGGTATCAGGATTCATAAACTCTAGTACTTATCCTGGAGGTCTAGAGTTCGAATCCTGAGGAAGGCAAAAATCCACTGGCCAGGAGTGGAAAGACCTAGTGAGTAACGACACGGTTGTTGGTCGTCGACATCGGTTGTTGGCCGACGACATAGTTGGGCCGCCAAATGTTGACGGCCTCTCAACCCATTGGCGGCCAAATCTACATTTGGCGGCCCAACAACCTAGCTCCTCGGGCCCAACAACCTGGCGACCAAATCAACATTTGGCGGCCCAACTATGTCGTCGACCAACAACCGATGTCGACGACCAACAGCCGTGTCGTTACTCACTAGCTCTTTCCACTCCTGGCCAGTGGATTTTTGCCTTCCTCAGGATTCGAACTCTAGACCTCCAGGATAAGTACTAGAGTTTATGAATCCTGATACCAATTGAGCTACAGCTCAATTGGTATCAGGATTCATAAACTCTAGTACTTATCCTGGAGGTCTAGAGTTCGAATCCTGAGGAAGGCAAAAATCCACTGACCAGGGATGGAAAGACCTAGTGAGTAACGACACGGCTGTTGGTCGTCGACATCAGTTGTTGGTCGACGACATAGTTGGGCCGCCAAATGTTGATTTGGCCGCCAGGTTGTTGGGCCCGAGGAGCCAGGTTGTTGGGCCGTCAAATGTAGATTTGGCTGCCAATGGGTTGAGAGGCCGTGTCGTTACAGTATGTGGGGTCGTGTAGGTCATGTATAAATGTCTCAGATTGTCCGTCATATAGAAGAGATGTTATCTGATTTTTATCGGACTAACGACTCCTCCGGTTGCGTGACAAAGGTTCTCTGGTGCTAGTTTCAGTCTCAAATAGAATGTGTGATTTCTACATAAATAAAAAAAATTATAGCAAAATTACAAGAGGATGTGCATCTTTTAAATTCATTAATGTAATCTCATACCACTGATGCAAACATCCATTATCTATTCGAACAATTTCATTGTTAAAGAACAATTATCATGGATGTTTCCGTACATAGATGCATCATCTATTTTAACTTATTATCTTTGTCAAATCTATTCATTTATTGATTATATGAGTTAGTTTCATCTTAATTATAATATAATAATTTAATGTATTGATTTTGTGAGCTGTTTCATCTTAATTATAATGTAATAATTTTCTTCCTAGCTGATAAATATGGAAAGAAACTAAAGTGGGGTATGTATTCTGCAAACAAGGGTACTTATATTTTTTTCGAGAAGATGCGATATTACAAAAAAGATTTAATCCAAGAAGCAAGATATATTAGAATTAATATGTATGTCTACTATGTGGGATTTTTTTTCCTTTTATATAGATTTAACATGAACCCAAAGTTTATGAATTATGTTTACATATTTTTTGTTTGAATTGTATGCCACATTTTTGGTTCAATAATAAGAAGATTGATCAGTTATACTTTTATAATATTTTAATTGATGTTATTTATAAGAGTTTAATTAAGGAATTCGTGGTGTAAATATAATGGATAATAATTTTATAAATAGGAAAAATAATATTTTTTTTATGTGTTGCAAAAGCATTATTTTTGCAAAAAAAGATAATGTTTTTTAAGTGTTATAAAAATGTTGTCTTCTCAAAAAATGATAATGCTTTTTAAGCATTACAAAAGCGTTGTTTTTATAAAAAAATGATAACAATGTTTTAAGCATTGCAAAATTATTGTTTTTATAAAAAAAATGATAACATTTTTTAAACGTTGTCTTTAAGTAGGCATTTGACAATAGTACTTTTAATAATATTTTTTCAACCACATATACAATGCATAAAAAGCATTATCTTTCATCTTTTTTCTTGTAATGGAAGGGCTTGATTAGGTTAGGGAGGACTGGACATAATGTATGGAAGTCTTGGGGGTTGGACGATCGAATACTAAGTGAAGAAAGCCCAAATGGCTGTAGAGGACCCGAGTTTGGTCAATAGTAAGTTGAGGTAAGTTTCTGAAGTGGAGTAGTTCCTTCGAAAGGAAGAATGGGTAATGACGAGTCCTCTTTAAGGGGACATCTTTAGGTGTCAATCTGACTGACGAATTCACTCAAATTTCGAACTCTAGATCGGACAGTCAGACGACTGTCAAAACTTAAAATTTCATATTATTGTCTTTTCTATGCTAATCCTTGTTTTGAAGGATCGGTATATCGATAGGTTGGATCGATAGACCGAACACATATGTGTCAGCCAAGTCCTTCAGTGTGCTGATGTGATATCTGGTGTGGACTGACTGGGTCTCGAATTGCTGATGGCATAGGACAAGGGCTAACTAGTTGACGTGGCAAATAGATCAGAGTTGATTGGTTGATGTGGATGTGGAACTAATCAAGGATAAGAATTAAGAACCAAGTTGCACTCTCATCGATAAGCTGGTATGGCACAATGGAATTGGCCAAGGCTAGATCATTAGATTGATCCCAGGGATCAGTATACTGATCTTGAGGATCTGGATCTGGATTCTACACTGATCGATATGCTGATTAGGCAGATTGGTAGACCATTCGATCTTTATAAAAGAATGCCTCGTGTCAAGGCTCAGACATCAATTCTTCCAAGTGCTCTAAGTTTGTCTCAATCTGAAATGTCAATGATATGCCAAGACGTTGCTCCGACAACCGTTCCCAGTTTAAATCTTCATATTGTCAGTATAACATTGCACTTGGTTTTAGTGCTTTATTCCTTAAGGATGATTAACTTGTTATCGATCCTATTTTTTTGTAAGAAGTAAAGTCTCTTTCTCTTTCAGAAAGATAACATTAGTAAATTTTTCACCGAAAATGATCAAATACTGTAGACCTTGGACTAGCAGACACTGGGTTGTTAACTAAGTAAAAAATAATAATCTTGTCTCCTGTGCTTTGTTTTATTTATTTCCTCTGTTGATCTTTGAAAAGATA
>JAGFNQ010002361.1:317558-337859 GCA_024364735.1 Boesenbergia rotunda | reverse complement strand
GCCCCGCCCCTAGTCTCTCAAGGAGGGCATCCAGTCTCGTCCCTAGGAGTTCCCCAAGAAAGGGAGGTCTCTTCCTTGTCGAGTGTGCCTACCGCTATCCCCGTGTCAAAGAAGACCCGGCTCGAACGATGATCCCAACAGGATTGCCCCTTAAAGTGGTTGAAGAAAGGCTTGCGCCCAACTACCCCCAGAGATGCAACTTCCTCATCTCCCGTCGCCGGGGTTGAACTCCCTTCCTCTGTTGTTGCTGTATCTTCTCCTGTTGCGAGTACCGCCATCCATGTAATCGGTCCTCCTGGCGGGAAGGAGGTACCGGCGGAACTGCCCCGGTCCCATCGGAAGGTTCCCTTACCCGCGAAGAAGGCTACCGACAGTGTCCAATCTATCCGCATAAAGGGAGTCACCACTGGGGTATTACCAAGCGCTTCCAGTTCGGAAGAAGACGTCCCCCCCCCCCCCCCCCCCAACCCGGACGTCCTGGCCTCGGCTCTTCCTAGTATAGGGGCTCTTGATCCTCTTTGGCAGGTAGCCAAATTCGGCCAATGCTTGGGCCTGCTGCACCAATCTCTACGGGCGGTGAATACCTTGTTCCTGCTCCCCGATTTTTCTTATCCTCCTTTTACCAAATATCTTTATTCACTTCCCCAAGTTGCTTCGAATTGCATGGCTACGAGTCGTTTACTGCATTCTGGAGGAGTTACTGAGAGTCTTTTACAGCAGGTAGCGGAGGCGGAGGCAGAGGCGGGCCGAGCTCGTGAGGCCGGCCTCCTGCAGCTAGAGGTCAGCCGGGTCCTCCGGGAGAAAGCCAACCACTACTTGTCCTCCTTGATATCGACTGAAGATACCCTGCACGGGTACAAGCTTCGGGAACGCCTGGGATCTGAGAAGGAAAAAGCTCTAGAAGAGGACCTATGAAATTTATCGCAGGAACGGGAGCAACTCCAGGCCCGCAATAAGGAATTGTCCGACCAAGTTATCCTCTTGGAGTCAGCCAAGAAGAGCCTGGAGGACCGGGGCGCCGAACTGCTTCCAGAGGTGGAGTCCCTCAAAATGTCCAAAGCCACTGCTGAGCCCCAGGACCCTCAACAACCGTCGGACTCTGTATCCCCCGTATCTCCCATGGAGGCAGCCTACAAAGCCAAATTTTTAGAGTCGGAGGAATAAGCCGGTTTGGTGGCCGCACAAGCTTTTAAGACCCTTAAACAGGGCTTTTATGGCGCCATCAAGTAGTTGGAACAAGATCAGTTACTGAAGCTAGGCTCCGATTTGAGCGCAGTAACTATTCAGTGCATCTGGGATGACCTTTCTCCCGAAGAGCAGGCTCTATAGGGCGCTTCATGATTATTACGTTCTTGTCCTCCTTCCCACCTCCTTTGACTGTTACAGGTTATTCTTTCAGAACTCTCTAATCTTAGGATGAATATTTGCTTAACTTATCATTAAACTTCTTCCTTTTAGCATGCCTTCTCGTTCGTCTCCCACCATATGTATACGTGAGACTTTTATCTGTTGCTTATTATGGCTGGTACGAGGTACAACCCCGAACATTGATCAACTCATGGTCGTGTGTGTACGACTTCGTGGCTCCATCTACCCCCCAAGAAGCTATGATGTTTTAATCATCTCTCGATCGGGCATGTAACCTACACGCCGAGAGGCTGTAGGGTTTCAATCAACTCTTGGCCGGGCGTGTGGAGCTCCGAGACCAAGTCTACACGCCGAGAGGCCGTAGGGTTTTGATCAGCTCTTGGTCAGGCGTGTAGAGCTCCGAGGCCAAATCTACACGCCGAGAGGATGTAGGGTTTTAATCAGCTATTGGTCGGGCTTGTGGAGCTCCGAGGCCAAGCCTACACGCCGAGAGGCTATAGGGTTTTAATCAGCTCTTGGCTGGGCGTGTGGAGCTCCGAGGCCAAGCCTACACGCCGAGAGGCTGTAGGATTTTAATCAGCTCTTGGCTGGGCGTGTGGAGCTCTGAGGCCAAGCCTACACGCCGAGAGGCTGTAGGGTTTTAATCAGCTCTTGGCCGGACGTGTAGAGCTCTGAGGTCAAGCCTACACGCTGAGAGGCTGTAGGGTTTTGATCAACTCTTGGCCGGGCGTGTGGAGCTACGAGGCCAAGCCTACACGCCGAGAGGCTGTAAGGTTTTAATCAGCTCTTGGCCGGGCGTGAGGAACTCTGAGGCCAAGCCTACACGCCGAGAGGCTGTAGGGTTTCAATCAGCTCTTGGACGGGAGTGTGGAGCTCCGAGACCAAGCCTACACGCCGAGATGCTGTAGGGTTTTGATCAGCTCTTAGCCAAGCATGTGGAGCTCCGAGGCCAAGCCTACACGCCGAGAGGCTGTAGGGTTTTAATCAGCTCTTGGCCGGGCATGTGGAGCTCCGAGGCCAAGCCTACACGTCGAGAGGCTGTAGGGTTTTAATCAGCTCTTGGCCGGGCATGTGGAGCTCCGAGGCCAAGCCTACACGTCGAGAGGCTGTAGGGTTTTAATCAGCTCTTGGTCGGGCGTGTGGAGCTCCGAGGCCAAGCCTACACGCCGAGAGACTGTAGGGTTTCAATTTGCTCTTGGCCGGGCATGAGGAGCGCCGAGACCAAGCCAACACGCCAAGAGGCTGTAGGTTTTTAATCAGCTCTTGGCCGGGCGTGTGGAGCTCTGAGGCCAAGCCTACACGCCGAGAGGCAGTAGGGTTTTAATCAGCTCTTGGCCGGACGTGTGGAGCTCCGAGGCCAAGCCTACACGCCGAGAGGCTGTAGGGTTTTAATCAGCTCTTGGCCGGAAGTGTGGAGCTCCGAGGCCAAGCCTACACGCCGAGAGGCTGTAGGGTTTTAATCAGCTCTTGGTCGGGCGTGTGGAGCTCCGAGGCCAAGCCTACACGCTGAGAGGCTGTAGGATTTTAATCAGCTCTTGGCCGGACGTGTGGAGCTCCGAGACCAAGCCTACACGTCGAGAGGCTGTAGGGTTTTAATCTGCTCTTGGCCGGGCGTGTGGAGCTCCGAGGCCAAGCCTACACGCCGAGAGGCTGTAGGGTTTCAATCAGCTCTTGGCCGGGCGTGTGGAGCTCCGAGACCAAGCCTACACGCCGAGAGGCTGTAGGGTTTTAATCAGCTCTTGGCTGGTTGTGTGGAACTCCGAGGCCAAGCCTACACGCCGAGAGGCTGTAGGGTTTTAATCAGCTCTTGGCCGGGCGTGTGGAGCTCCGAGGCCAAGCCTACACACCGAGAGATTGTAGGATTTTAATCAGCTCTTGGCCGGGCATGTGGAGCTCCGAGGCCAAGCCTACACGCCGAGAGGCTGTAGGGTTTTAATAAAAAACGTAGCCTTAACATTTCTCGAATGGCACACAACGCCTCTCTTTTATTAATGATACTGCAAGATAGTGGGACATTGAAAACGTACAACGATGAAAATGCATCACCCGACGGCTCACGAAGTACAGTAGGGGCGAAGATGCCTCGCATGCCAGGGCCTTTCCAATCTTCTGCCTTCGTTGTCTTCCAAATAGTAGCTACCCCTGTAATTTTTCTGATCACGACGTAAGGGTCATCCCACTGTGGTTCTAATTTCCCAGGATCCCCCACTGGTTTGATTCTCTTCCAAACTTGATCACTCACCTCAAAGCTGCGGGCGATCACCCTACGGTTGTAGGCCAGCTGCATTCTCCGGCGATAGGCTTCCAGCCTTGCCGCCGCCTTGTCTCATACTTCTGAGATGAGGTCTAGATCAATCAACCGCTCTTGGTCGTTATCTTCCTTGCGATAATGTCGCTGTCGCGGAGACTCCTCCCCTACCTCCACTGGAATAACGGCCTCTGCCCCATAGACTAAGCAGAAAGGGCTCTCGCCGGTTCCTTCTTTTGGGGTAGTCCAATAAGCCCACAAGATGCTGGGAAGTTCTTCAACCCAACTGCCCTCGACATGATCCAGCTTTACCTTGAGTCCTCGGAGAATTTCCCAATTGACCACCTCTGCCTGTCCATTGCTTTGCGGGTAGGGGACGGAGGTGTAGGCTTGCTGAATGCCCAACCCCTCACACCATTCCTTCAACCTTCGTCCGGAGAACTGTCTACCATTGTCCGACACCAGCTTATGAGGTATACCGTACCTGCACACAATATCTTTCCATAAAACCTTCATTACCGCCCCCTCTGTGATTTTGGCCAGAGGTTCAGCTTCTACCCATTTAGAGAAGTAATCAACGAGGACCAGGAGGAATTTCTTCTGCTGGGGTCCAATGGGGAAAGGTCCCACAATGTCCATTTCCCACTGGTCGAATGGACACGATACGGTAGAAACTCTCAATGGCTCCGTTGGCTTATGAGAGATGAGTTGATGCCTCTGACAAGCCTTGCATCTGGCTACGAATGAGAGCGAGTCAGCCTGCAAGGTAGGCCAAAAATACCCCCGCCAAAAGGATCTTGCGGGCTAGGGATCTTCCTCCAATATGGCTTCCACAGATGCCCTCGTGTACTTCTCGCATTATGTAGCCAGTTTCCTCTGGCCCGACACATTTATGGAGGGGCCTGGCGTAGGCTCTCTTGTATAACTGATCCCCGACCAGTGTGAACCCCTCTACCCGTCGGCGAAACAACCGACTCTCTGGGCTCCCACTTGGCAGGGATCCATCACGGAGGAAGGCTATGTACGAATTCCTCCAGTCCACGGGTTCGTCTGTTTTGAGTTCTCCTCCGATTTGGGCCACCATGGCTTCTGTCACACTGGGCCCCTCCAACCGCCAAGTAGATATGGAGCTGGCTAACTTAGCTAGCTCATCGGCCCGTATATTATCTGACCGGGAAATCTTCTGCAAGACTACCTCCGAGAAAGTGGTTTTCAGCTGTTCGTATAGGGCTACATACCTTTGCAATCGCTCGCATTTAACTTCAAAACCGCCCGCTACTTGTTGAGCCACTAATTGCGAGTCCGAGTAGATTGTGATTCGGTGAGCGCCCATGTGTCGGGCCGCCTGTAATCCTGCCAAAATCACCTCGTACTCGGCTTCATTATTGGTGGCTTGAAGTGAAGTCGGATAGACAAATGTAGTGTGCCCCTCTGGGGGAGATCAATAGCAGTACCACTTCGCTGTGTTGGCTGTTGGCGGATCCATCCACATACACCTTCCACATACTTTCGTTCTCTGCCTCCGGGATGGTCTCCAACATGAAGTCGGAGAGAGCTTGTGCTTTGATGGTTGTTCGAGGCTGATACTCAATGTCATATTCGCTTAACTCGGTCGTCCATTTGATTAGCCTGCCCGACACCTCGGGGTTAGTAAGGACTCGGGCGAGTGGGCTATTAGTGAGGACCACGATGGGGTGCGCCAAGAAGTATGATCGTATCCTTCGGGCCATAAGGACCAAGGCGTAGGCCAGCTTCTCCATCATGGTGTACCGTGTCTCGGCGTCCTTTAGTAGATGTCCCAAGAAGTAGATGAGATGTTGTATCTGATCTTGTTCTCGGACAAGCACCGACCCCACCGCTTGCTCGATCGCTGATAAATAGACGAATAATGTCTCCCCTTCCACTGGCTTATGCAGGGTCGGGAGATTTGCTAAATAGGCTTTCAGTTCTTCAAAGGCCTTATCACACTGGCTATCCCATTTGAATTTGGCAGCTTTTCTCAAAATTTTGAAGAAAGGGAGGGCCTTGTCTGCGGATTTGGAGATAAATCGTGACAGGGCAGTGATTCTGCCATTCAAGCGCTGGACCTCCTTGAAATTTTACAGGGGCGGCATATCCAAGATGGCGTTTACCTTTTTCGCATTGGCTTCAATCCATCTTTCCGTCACTATGTACCCTAGGAACCTGCCACTTTTAACCCCGAACACACACTTAGCTGGGTTTAGTTTTAACCTATGCTCTCTTAAGGTGGCGAATGTTTCCTCCAGGCCAGAGATCATGTCTCCTCCCTTTTCCGTCTTGACCAAGATGTCGTCCACGTACACCTCAATGTTCCTCCCGATTTGGTGCCTGAAAACTTTGTCCATCATCCGCTGGTAGGTGACACCCGCGTTACGTAAGCCGAAAGGCATAACGTTGTAGCAATAGGTGTCGTCGGCCGTCACAAAACTGACCTTCTCCTGATCTTCAAGGGCGAGGGGAACTTGGTGATAGCCCTGGTATGCGTCTAGCATGGAGATGAACTCGCAGCCGGCTGTTGAGTCCACCAGCCTATCCATCCTAGGAAGGGGGTAACAGTCCTTCGGGCAGGCCTTGTTTAGGTCTCGGAAGTCGATGCAAACTCGCCATTTGCCACCATGCTTGGGAACAAGGACCACGTTGGCTAGCCAAGCCGGGAATCGGACTTCCCTGATGTGTCCAGCTTTTAATAGCTTCTGCACTTCCTCCCTTATAGCTTTATCCTGCTCCAGGGAGAAGTGTCTCCTCTTCTGGTTCATGGGACGGGCTTCGGGTGACGCATGTAGGTGATGCATAGCCAGCGCTGGGGGGACCCCCTTGATTTCCTCGGCAGCCCAAGCAAACACATCTCTATGGTTTCGCAGGCACTCGATTAGGCGATTTCGTAGTGCTGGCGCGAGGTCAAGTGTGATGCGTGTATTTCCCCCTCCGCCATGAGGATGGATCTGTACCTCTGGACTCTCCACTTCTCGTCGTTCTTGCTTAGGGCCTTCATCCTCCCACGGATGAGCGAGATCCTCTGCTTCTACCATCGGCGCTCCTTCGGGTGCTTTCTTGCAGATTCCCACAGACGGCGCCAAATTTGTTCTGGAAGGAGTCGTCGACGATGGCAGGTCACTGAGGATCACCCCCTGCGGAAGTTGCTATGTCACCGAGGAACGAGGGAATCCTGTGAGAGTAACACAAGCGTTAGGGGACACGCCGGCAGGGGTCCGGCGGAGTCCACTCCGACGCTCAAGTTAGTAGGGTAGCCGAAAGATGGTGCCAAAGAAAGGAAATGTGCCGAGATGAAAGATCGTAACCTCCCTTACCGGAGGGGTTGAACTACCCTTTATATTGCTGTAGGTCGCCCGATCGTGCCCCCTTTATCGGTGCCACGACTTCGATATTTGAGCCACGGTCCCCGCCTTCGATGATGAGGGGACATACCTCGAAACCATCAGCGCCCCTACCATTTTTTCCTTCACGGGGCCAACGGCACAGGGAGAGGGTGCGTGGACTCTTCTAGTAGGTATCCACAATCGGCTATTGTGAGGGCCCCGACCCTTGAGGTGAGCTCGGGAGTCCCAAGGCGTTATGTCTTCCTAGGTAGGCCTTCTGAGTGTATCCTTGAGGGGTTCTAGGGACCTGAGTGAGGGGATGAAGTCGTGTCCTTAACTTCTTCATTCCCGTGTCCAGCCCGGGCTACCCAGCCCCATCAGTCAGTATAACATTGCACTTGGTTTTAGTGCTTTATTCCTTAAGGATGATTAACTTGTTATCGATCCTATTTTTTTGTAAGAAGTAAAGTCTCTTTCTCTTTCAGAAAGATAACATTAGTAAATTTTTCACCGAAAATGATCAAAGACCGTAGACCTTGGACTAGCAGACACTGGGTTGTTAACTAAGTAAAAAAAATAATCTTGTCTCCTGTGCTTTGTTTTATTTATTTCCTCTGTTGATCTTTGAAAAGATAAAAGAAAGTTTTCGAAAAATGAGAGTTAGCGACACATACTATTCACTCACCCCCCCCCCCCCCCCATAGTACGATTCTTGATCCTGCATAGGGAGATTCTCATATTTGCTATAGCTTTAGCTTGTCTTTATTTGTTCAAGATCTTGTCTCCTTATATAGCGAGGAGCACTCACCCGCTGTTGCATTGAATGGTCGAATAATGGCTATTCAACACCTAGGTTAAATGACAGTCACCAACCATCAATGGTTGGCTATTACTATCCGGGAGGTTACTCGTTATTAACTTTTGATTAATGCTTCTATTACCACACACTTGAGCAGTAGAAAAAATGATTCACATAGCAAAATATTGATTGTTCCACTTGGGCAAATTTTATTTCGATCGGTCCGGCATTCAATGCGCACAAGTAGTGTTCGTACATGAGTCAACTTGGTTCATTGAATCCAAGCTCCAGATTTGCACACCCCTGCATACTCATGTGTGAGGGAGAGTCTCTCCCCATCCATTTGTTCACAACATATATATTTGTGTAACAATATAAACCAACCAATATACCTTGAAACTCCCAGTGTGGGATTAAAGTCTCATTCATAATGGATCCTATTTCTACTCTACCTCTTTTGCATTCACATGTATCCAACAATCCCTTATATGAATGGAAACATGATATGTAATAACATTCAATATTTGAGTTTAGTATATGACAAGTAGGTTTTACCCTTTGAACCTTTCCTTATGAAGATCTATTTGCTTATTGGCTGACAGTATACATGATGTCCTTAAACTGTTCTGTCATTTATGTAAGCATTGACATATCTTACCTAGGACTCTCCTTGATATAATTTGTTTTTTATGAGTGTATTCGTTTATGGCCATAAACATACCTAATTCTGTGAGAAGTTTTAAGAATTGTGCCCCTAATTTTCTTCAAAGCGGCTCCACTTTTTTCTTAACCTCCATCCTTCACTAATCCATTGGATTGTTCCCCTTACAGTGAACAACTTTGTCGGTGCATTTAGGTTATCTCATTGAGCCTAGTTCTTGAGATCTCCATTATGCATAGGTTTAGTTTCCTTTGTACCAACATTTCACATCATCACCAAGCTCATCCCTTGTGACGATGTTGCAACTAACTCTCTGTTTAACCCTTTGTTTAGCGGATCTACTAGGTTATCCTTTGACATTACATAGTCAATAGTGATAACTCATGTTGATAGTTGTAATCTAATGATATTGTGTCTACGACGTATATATCTAGACTTACTATTATACAAATGATTTAGTGCCCGACTAATAATTGATTGACTATTGCAATGTATGTAAATTGTTGGCATAGGTTTTGTCTATTTAGGAATATCTTCGAAGAATTATCATGGTCATTCAGCTTTTCACCACATTTATTAAGAGCCACAAACTCAGATTTCAAATAGATCTGGTTATTACGGTTTACTTAGAAGATGCCCACGAAATGATTGTACCTCTCAAAGTGAATACATATTGACTCGTAGATTTAGAGTTTTTCATGTCAGATATCCAATTCGCATCATTGTGTCCTTTGATTACAACAGGATATCACATATAGTGCAACCCATATTCCTGAGTATACCTTAAGTATCTCAGTACTCTTATATCCCTTTCCAATGCTCAACACCAGAATTACTGGTGTATTTACTTAGGCCAAGTCTAGTTGTGTACAACTTATTAAGTACATCAGACTTTCAATCACTCGAGGTACTCTATTTGAGAGATACTTTCTTCTTGATTCTTTGATAGATGTTGACTCATATCCATAGTTCGTAGAATCGGGATCCTACGCAGGATCGATTTGGGGTCAGGATCGGATCGGTCGGGATCGGATCGTAAAATCGTACGATCCTAGCAAAAACCCTTAAAATGAAAGAATATACAATTTCTATTAACATTGTAATGATAATAATCACGTTCAACTTCAAGAATATTCCATTGATTACAAGATGATCCAATTTAATTGTCAACCTATTAGATAATAGACATCTAAAAATTTATCATTTTAGGAAAAAGATATAACATAATATTATTGATAAAAAACTAACTAAAAATAATTAAACAGATGTTTAAATAATCTTAAAACTCTAACACTAACTCTATAAAAGATAAAAATAATAATAATAAAAAAGACTAAAAATCTTTTAGGCCTTTGAAATGGCTTTAAATAATATTTTTTGGAATTCAACCTTAAAACTAACTATAGATATTTGAATGAGTTTCGATTTGATATATTATACGTCACGTGGTTGAATCCGAATCAAAAGTTATGACCTTTTAAAGCTTTCACTGATCCTGTTCTAATTCTACTACAATCCTGTCCGATCCTATCCGATTCTGTCTGATCCTACGATCCTGCTCGAAAATCGATTCTGCGCGATTCTGGATCGATTTATGATCTAGGATCGTAGGATCGTACGATCCTACGATCCAGGATCGCGATTTTGCAAACTATGCTCATATCTATTGACATTCGTGCCAATATAGAATCACCCTTGGTGAATTTCTCAAGAATTTTATCCACGTAATGGGATCGACTAAGAACAAGTCTTATTAATATTGTAAGAATTCTGATTCCTAAAATCATATCAGTTAGCCCCATGTTTTTAATGTCAAATCTTGAGTTCAACATGTCTTTAGTAAATTTGATTATCTTATCATTACTCATACTAATAAATATGTCATCTACATACAGGCATAATATAACATATAGTCATTCTCTGTGACTTTCATGTAGATATATTTATCACATTCATTAATCTTAAATCCACTTTTTCTCATGACATTATCAACATTTCTCATATTATTGCTTTGGTGCTTGTTTCCATTGGTGCAATCCACTACCAAAGTTTTGATATTTGTTTGAGAATATATTTAATGGAGTCTAGTCAAGTTTGACTAAGGCTTATCCAAATATGATTGGATGTTTGGAAGTCTAGTTAGGTCAATATTGACTGGATGACTAGCAAGAGTAAGAAGTCTACCAAGTGACTGACCAGTTCAGGAAGGTCAAGGTGAATGGATGTCTAGCAGGGGTAAGAAGTCCATTGAGTGACTGGTAAGTCCAGGCAAGTCAAGATGACCAGATGTCTAGCAAAGGTGAGTAGTCTACCGAGTTACTAGAAAGTTCAAACAGGTCAAGGGTGACAGATGCTTGGCAAGAGGAATATCCTTGGGGAGTGAACCCTAAGCTTAGAGGAGTGAACTCTGAGTTAAGAGAATCCTAGGAGAGAAAACCCTATGTAATGAAAAGTTTTAGAGGAGTGAACTTCGAGCAAAGGAAAAACTCTATGGGAGTGAACCCTTTGTAGTGAGAAGTGTTGGAGGAGTGAACTCCAAGCAAATAGAAATCTCTAGGGGAGTGAACCTTAGATAGTGAGAATTTTTCATAAAAATTCTAGAGGCGATCGATACAACCCCATAAAAGTTTTTCATCGGCCATTAGAATAAATCAAGAAACGCAGATGGGTCCATTCTCTTTTTTCTCTTTATACATTGAGTTGCTTGCTTGTTGATCCCGGCCTTGCCTACGGATAAGGGTATAGGCCGGGCCCGTCGGCCAGCCTGGCGCCACGAGGGCCTGGTGGATAGGTCAACCGCCATAGGACCCTGCGTCCGGGGCCCCTTTCTAAGGAAAGACAGGGGGGTGAGTCCGTCAGATCCTCCGAGAGAACGGCTGGGTCACTCCCTCACTAGTCAGTTGACTCCGCGAGAAGCCTAGTCACACACACTAACCCACCTCGACCCAGAGTAGAGTCTTAGCTCCATCGGCAAGGTCAAGTCTCGCGGCAACCCCCGGTTCTGGGCGTACCTTGCGCTACCTCTCCCTCCACCAGCCGGACGCGTGGCGACCCACGCTCCCTGGCTCTTACCCGACTCGGCCCCCAACATGCGGACCGGCCAGTCGGCGCTCGGGGTACGGGCTGTCCCGCCCTCACGCCCCCTCACATCCTTCCATCCAGGGTACAGTCCTACTAGTGGGTTCCTCACACCTTGCCTGTCTCTGACATCTCCACGCGGCCATTCCGCGCATCCAATACTCTTGTATTGCGCTTCCAGTACCTCCCGTACTGCGTACCCAGTACTCACGTACTGCCGGAGCACCCCGCGCCATAACGCGCCTCTCCTTTGTGCTCCGCACGGGCTGACAGCCATCACGCCCCAGTCCCATCCGCGCGGACTGGGGTTGTCAGCCCCCCCGGTCATAAAAGCTCGGCACTCCTCCCATCGCAGGTACACGCGCGCGAGTTTGCGCATCCCTGGCCCCATCTACATTCAGTTTCCATTCATCTATACTTGGGACTGACTTGATCGTCAGAGTGTCTGACCGGGGATTCCCCCGACGGATTTGCTGACGGTCCCTGTTTTGCAGGAGCGAGGTGAGGCGCGGCCGACGAACGGCCACCTCATCGGCTCGTGGCTCCCGGGAGGCCCGTCCGGCCCGTTGGACTGCCACCCCATTTCGCGACAGGATCACTTGTGTTTATGCACCTTGATCTAAATCAATAGATCATATTTGTACAATACATCTCGAGTTATACTAAGAACACTTTCATATAGCTTCTTATTCAGAGTTTGACCCCTAAACCCCCTAATTAGTTATGTCTCTCGAGCTTTTCAAATGTCATGGTTAGTCTACCTATAATCTCTATCTAGCTAAGTCTTTCAAAAATACTATTTTGTCTCGAATTGACATGACTCGTTATCTAATTATGGTAATTTATCAAAAGACGCACATAGAATTAGAAAATTATCAAATTATGCACCATATTTTAAGAATGAATAAAGGATGCACTAATTTCGGTGGCCTTCCCATTCGATTAAATATAAAAAATATTTCTATGATTTGAATGCATGCAACTTCAACATCTCTCTCCACTCATGGAAAATTAATCTCTCTCCTTTTCTTTCATCTATCGATTTATACAACTCGATTTTTTTATATATTTAACTACTAAAACCAAAAGTAAGATTTGACATCAAAATTTTTCAAACTCTACTCTTTCATTTGGTTGTAAATTCATAAAATTCAAATAGTCTAGATCCATTAGTGGATTTTAATCAAAACTCACTGATCAACGTAGAGAGCTTCAATTGCATCCATTCCAAGTCTTGTAAGCTTCTAAAGTGATAACGAGTCCAAATGCACCCTCCTTTACGATTTTCGGGCTTCCCTAATAGCGCTAAGGAAAAATAATCTTCAACTAGAACTCTTGGGCCTGGTCTCTAGGAGACCAGTATTAGAAATACAATTAAAGTCCCATATTGAAAGTATATGAAAATGATCATGGTTTAAAAGATGAAAGATATCTCTATTGGTATACAACCTTTTTGGATAGAACCCAAAAATAAAATCATGAGAGTTTAAGCTTAAAATATTGTAGAGATATATGAATTCTTTTGGTTCTAACAAATAGTGTCAGAATCATGATCCAGATCGGATTTCATGTGTGGATGGCTTTGAACGAAGTTAATGGGAGGCTCGAAGTAGATCAAGAATGAGCGGATGATTGCGGGGACGCCAGGAACAAGTCAAGAGTGACCGGATGCTTGAGCGAAGACTCAAATCATGAGAGTAATGGTGGTTTTTCGTTTGAGAAAAAGATTATTTGAAATACAATCAAGTCTCATATTGAAAATATATAAAAAAGATCATGAGTTTAAAAAGTAAAATATATCTCCATTGGTATGAGATACTTTAGGTAGAGCCCAAAAATAAAACAACGAGGGCTTAGACTCAAAGTGGACAATATTATGCTATTGTCGAGATGTATGAATTCTTTTGGTCTTAACAAGTGGTATCAGAGTCGTAGTCTAGATCGGATGCCATATGTAGGTAGCCTTCAACAAAGTTGAGGGGAAGCCCATAGAAAGTCAAGAGTAATATCGAATACTTGTTGGGAGACCCAAAGCAGGTCAAGAGTGACCGAATGCTTGAGGGAAGGCCTGAAGCAGGTCAAGTGTGACCAGATGGCCAAGAAGAGCCTTGGAAAAGGTCAAGAGTGATTGGATACTTAAGGGGATGCCCGGACTATGAGAGTAATAGTAGTCCGAACTATGAGAGTAAAGCGGTTCTTCATTTGAAGGGAGGATTGTTGGGAATACAATTACATTAGTATAAAACCTTTTGAGTAGAGTCCAAAAATAAATACATGAGAGCTTAGCTCAAAGTGGCACTATTATCATACCATTATACAGATATATGAATTATTTTGGTCCAAATAACCAGGACCATATTGGGTCGGATCTGAGAACATACCGAGATCATATTGGACCTGGCCTCCCTACACTATGTCCAACATGGTCTTGGACTGCTCTTAGAGTAGACTCAAGTATTTTAGCCAAAAGTTAGTATAATACTGAAGCACCTCTAGAGAGCTCAAAATAAATAATGGTGGATATTTTTGAATTCTTTACGACCTCAGAAATCTATAGTACTTAAATGAGTGTAATTTCAGCTCTCTATGTCGATCAATAATTTTGATCGAAATTCATTGATGAACCTAGACTATTTGAATTCCTCTAAACTTATACTCATCCGATAGGATTGAGTAAGAAGACCAAAAATATGATATCACACTTTGGTTTTGATCCAGAAACATTATGAGCCTAATATGATAAGACCAAGCCCACTCTTTTCAAGCATCAACTCCACTAAAACCTGCTGCCATGTGGCTTTACTTTTATTACTTACTCCTTAAATGAACGAAACAATATGATACGGTAAGAACAATTTCAAATAAAACATGTTCATGTATATTCGTCGAAACCCAATTAAATGGGCATGAACACTAGTAGTTAGATTTGTTACTAACAGGTGTATGTTGTTGGGGCCCGGTGTGCGGAACCGGTTCAATGTGATCCTGGTCGAGCATATCAGGATTAAATTGGGTCTAATCTTTCTATATCATGCTCACGGTGTTCTTAGATCAAAATCAAGATTTAATATAATATCTATTTCTCTCACTCAATTTTATCGGATGAGTATAAATTTGTAGAAATCCAAATAGCATAGACCCATTAAAAAGTTTCAGTCAAAATTCACTAATCTATCTAGAAAGATAAAATTGCAATACTCATTTCAAATCCTATGATTTCTAACATCCCAAGGAGTCTAAAGGTATGATCCATCACTTATTTTAGATTTTGAAAGGTGTTTCAGTATTATATTAACTTTTATCTAGAATATTTGAGGTTAATCTCGTTGGCCTAAGCGTTGAAGACTTTGTTTTTCCTTGACATTACTAAGGTAGTTTAAAAAAACAATAAAAGTGAATACTCCTTAGCATTTTATAAACTCACAAGATTTGAAGTGAATGTAATCAAAGTTTTTTAAATCAATTGATTAAAATCCATTAATGAATCTAGACTATTTAGGAGGTGTTTGGTAGGTTTATTTTTCATTTTCATTTTAGGTAGAAAATATAATTTTCTGAAAAATTTGTTTGGTTTGTATTTTCCAGCTTTATTTTTCAGAAAAAGATATAGCGTTTTCTGGAAACTGAAGAATGAAAGGAAATCATTTTCTAGAAAATGAGAAAATGTGATTTTCTGAAAAATGAAAATAGAAAATAGAGCAAACCAAACGCTCTCTTAGATTTTTAAAAAAATTTGCAACCGTATAAAGAATAGAGTTGGGAGAGTAGATTGATGTCTTATTTTGGTTCTTATTCTAGTAATTAATCTAAAAAAATTGAGTTGTATAAATTGATAAGTGAGAGGAAGGGAGAGAGCGATATCTATTTTCTACATAAGATGGGAAGAGATGTTAAAATTATATGTATCTAAATTATCGAAATTATTTAAAAATTTAAAATTTTTAAATGCGACTCAGATATATTAAAAATAGACGTGTGAAAGTTAATATTGATGGATAAAATGATTTTATACGGCCTTTGGACATTCTATTCATGCACGATTTGGAAATTTTTGGTGGCATGGGCTTAAATTCTCGAATTAATAACATCCTCCTCCAAGATTGGAATCTTCAGTCGATAATGATTGAGCGATCGATGTGTCATGGTTAATAAAAAAAAAACTAAAGAATAAACTAAGAAATTATTGAAACGGTTAAATGCATGCCACTTTTCCAAGAAATTATGATTATTTTATCGGGAAATTGACTTTAAATCTTTAATGGCAGATTAAACTCTGCCTTCAGTCTCCAGGTCAAAGAAAATGAATTTCAACTCCCTGTCAAAACTTGATGTCCAACTGCAACTCCCTTAAAAATGTATTTTTACTTAATTGCCCATGAATTTAATTAAAACTCATATGTAGGTAACTCAAATTTTCCGCCCAACCACCAATTGCAACGCCTGCCCTAACTCAACATCGTGTTCCTTCTCTAAAATCTGACGAACAAAGCCGACGTTGATGCATTGAAAGCCAAAATCGAAGAGGAGATCACACCTTTGCAGCTCATTTTTCTACCCGAAGCCCCAACTGGCAGCGCCACGCCTTCTTGCCGTAACTCAAAGAGGGAATCACAATTTTTCAGCTCATTTTTCCGCCCGTAGCCCTAACTGGTAACGCCACGCATTCTTGCCCTAACTCAAAGAGGCGATCACACCTTTATCAGTGAGTCTGAGTTTAATCTTTTTTGATTGAATGATTCCATGATATTTGCATTTAATTTTTTTGATTATGTGTATTCAATGAGATTTGCGTTTAGTTGTTGATTGATTGTGGGATTTTGGTGTGTTTTTGGTTGATTATCGAGTTAATGGCCAATATTTGGTTGATTTTTGAGAAAAAAATTGTGTTACATTGATCTTCAGTTTATATGAATATTGATCTTCAGTTTATATTTGAATAAAATATTATATTTTTGTGGATTACGTCGAAAATGGAATCTGAAACTGGGCCTTGCAACATTGCATTTTTGGGTAGTTGTAAGTGCAAGAATGAGTTATTTGTGATTTCAATTTTCAGTGGTTGTAGTTTGCTGGATATATTTGTAAGTCTTGGCAAAAAAAAATATGCGGAGATTACTCCTGAATCTATGATTCTGTAATACATAGCGCCACATCTTCATAAGATTTGAGAGGTAACCATTTCATATTTTTGTTTTTATAATATGTTATGTTACTTCTATCATAAGTGCATATGATATGGTTTATTTGACACTACTAATCTTATTTAAATTCAATATCTTTCACTATGTATGTATGGTATATCCTTATTTTATACTTATTGTGTATGATTCATCTTAATAATTTTGTATCAAACTGGTAAGGGTTGAGGAGGAACAGACACAATCTAAGAGTGATGAGGAGATTGAACACACCTTGTTGCCGAATACTTTAGATGCTTGGATTAATTGCATTCATGGTGAAGGGTAAACATTCACGGATACTGCTGATTTTAGAAGATGTGTTAAAAATTATGTTGTTGCTACAAGATGCTCATTTTTATATAGAAAAAATGACAGCAAGAAGGTTATTGCTATTTATAGTGAAAGGAGTTGTGGATAGAGAATTTATGCTTCAAAATATAAAACAGATGGTATATTTGGGATCCGAAAATGTAACCTTCAGCATACATGTCGTGAGAATAATCTACGTACTAGAGGACATCCTAAAACCGATGCAACTTGGATCGCTAATGTGGTGAAAGATAAACTGAGAGAAGAGCCCTCTTATCGCCCTTGTACAATTCAAAAAGACTTGCAAAGAGATTATGGGGTTGAGTTAGACTATCGCAAAGTATGGAAAGACAAGGAATTAGCGATGCATGATATTCATAGTACAGAGACGAAATGATACGATAGGTTAAGATGGTATTGTCATGCTATTCGAGAAACAAATCCTAGCAGTATTACTAAGTGTGAGGTTGATCCTGTAACTAATAAATTTAAACGGCTATTCATTTGTTTTCATGCATGTGCAGTTGGTTTTGTTACTGGTTGTAGGTCGTTGATTTTTTTGGATGAGACTCATATAAAGAATAAGTATAAAGGTAGTATCCTAGTTGCTGTGTCGAAGGATGTCAATGATGCTCTTTTCACAATTGCTTATTCGGTAGTGGATGCAGAGAATGATGATAATTGGGAACGGTTTTGTTATCTTTTGAGAAGTGTACTACTTTCATATCAAAGTATTCCATTCAATAAGTTCACATTTTTCTCCGATAGATACCCTGGGATTATAAAGGCAGTTGAGCAACTATTTGTGGGTAGTCACCATGCATATTGTTTGAGGCATTTAGTATATAATTTTGTGAAGCAGGTAATTAAACCCCTACTTTTGTTTTGAATTTGAATTTGAACTTAATTTTAATACATGTTTTGAATAAAAAAAGTTATTTTTGTCATTATAGGTATTGCGAAGTTATCTAAAACATAATAAAAAACACTGGTCTTTGGTATTCAAGAAAGCTGCATATGCTCCATCTTTGCAGGAGCATGAACAGCATATAAAAAATATCATAAACTCCATTCCACTTGCCATAGGATTTATTGTACATTCCCAGCCACAAAGTTGGGCAAATGCTTTATTTCTTGGTGATAGATGGGGTGTTGTGAATAATAACATGGTTGAGTGTTGGAATAATTGGGTTAAACCAGCTCGTTATCTCCCTATTGTGGCTATGGTGGATCATATACGCATACAAATCATGAACATAATACATCGGCGACGTGAATCAACAATGACGATGGTTAAGGAATTAAGTCCCAAAAAGGAGAAGGTTATTGCTAGTGTGTATCTTGAATCCCGAAATTTGAGAGTGCATCGGTCATGTAATTGGAGGTTTGAGGTAGTTGATGGGGAAAAATCCTTTGTTGTTGATTTAATTGATAAGAGTTATTCGTGCAGAGCTTGGCAGATCATTAAGCTTCCATGCAAGCATGCTTGTGCTGCTATTGAGTTAAAGTTGTTGTCGTTGTATGAATTCTGTGATCAGTATTTCAAGATTGGAATGTATCTCCAAGCATACAAAGGAATTATTAATCCAATCCCAACTGTTGACATTAATGAGTCAAATCTTGATGAAGGAAATATAATCAATGGTCCAGATGTTCGCAGTCAGCCAGGTCGTAGGAGGACTAAGAGAATACCGTCACAAGTTGAAACACGTGTGTCAAAGTGTAGTCGTTGCCATAAGAAAGGCCACAACAGGCGAAACTGCAAAGAAGCTATAAACTAGCTGTTATGCTCAAAATTATGTATGTTTGATTTGTTTGTAAACACTTGGTTTTATTTTTGCAACCATACTCTATAATTTGTATGGGTAGTCTGATACTTTTTGATATACACTTCTACAGGAAAAAGAGATTGCTAGAAGGGGAATTAAGCAGGGTCTTGCGTTCGAGAAAGCAGACATGTATCAGTGGCAGCATTGGTGATTTACGTATTGGTTCTGGTTGAATGGTGGCAGCATTGGTGTTTTCAGAGGCAGGAAAATTTTGTGCAATATGTTTATGAACTTTGTATCATGTGTCAGTTATTATTGTGAACTATGGTTGTGGTCGAAACAAATGGTTGTATTTATGGTATTTGTGACTTTGTATCATGTGTCTGTTATTAGTATGTTTATGAACTTTGTTAGGTACTTTGCAATATGTTATATGTAGTTTGGTTGAATTTGTGAGTTTGATGGACTAATTCTACCAGAAACTTGAGTACAAATTTGTGATTGTTTTGTTTTGTACAAGAATTGGTTTGTCTGAAGTTGATGTGTAGTTGTTATAGTATATACTATAGTTGTGGAGTGGAAACTTATGGTTATAGTTTACGTGACTTTGTACCATGTGTCAGTTATGATTATGTTTATGAACTTGGTTAGGTAACTTTGCAATATGTTCATTTTTCTTTGGTTGAATTTGTGAGTTTCATAGACAAAATCTGGCAGAAACTTGAGTACAAAATTGGATAAATAAGGTATATGTTATGTTTGATGGTTCTGTTTTGTACAAGAATTGGTTTGTCTGAAGTTGATGTTGTGGAGTGGAAACTTATGGTTGTATTTATAATTTCTGACTTTGTATCATGTGTTAGTGCCAAAATATCCCCAATAACAAGTGGTCAAATGTCCCTAAAGTGTGTTTATTTTTGACATTGTATCATGCCCATACTAATTAATGCATAACATGCATCCTAATGTACCTGTAAGTTCAAATAGCTTATTCGTGGAAATATATAGTTGAAACTAAGTCAATTGAATATGTACCCTAATCAATATAACTTGCGTCCCAATTAAGTATACTTGATTCTGAGCCAAGTATACTCAATTTTTGTCAACCACATACTTGAATTTGGATATTTCATACCTAATTATCTTAAATATATACCTGATTCTAAGACAATTGTACTTGAATTTTTGAGCCATTGAGAAATAAAGAGGGAGTCTCGTACCTGAATACTCAATTTCTGGTCATGTATAATCAATTCTCTCAGACACGTACTTGAATTTGGATATTTCCTACCTAACAATCTGGATGATAGACCCTAATCAATTATGGGAAACACTTATTGGAGCAGTAGTGTCATTAACCTTAAACCATATTATGTTAACAAGAAACAAGGGAATATGTATATATTTTTTTAGAATAGTACCTCATTCTCTTGAATATATACCTGATTCTGAGACAATTGTACTTGAATTTTTGAGCCATTGAGAAATAAAGAGGGAGTCTCGTTCCCGAATACTCAATTTTTGGTCAAGTATACTCAATTTGCTCAGACA